>JAHKKF010402953.1:0-13913 GCA_019740295.1 Labeo calbasu | reverse complement strand
TAAAATGCGACTTAACGTTATAGGCCTATGCAATTTATCTTTTTTTCTCTCTCAAAAATGCCATTTTATTTTGACCATCCAGCAAACGTTTTAAAATATTTTTCTGAAATAAAAAAATAATAATTAAAATGACCATTTAAACCGTTTAATTGACTGTATTAATCGGTCATAATTCTTTCTCTCCTAAATGGTTAACCGGTTAAAATGAGCATCTCTAACAGATGGTTTAACCTGAACAATTGGTCGGCTAATCGTCTAATAGTCATATTGGAGCTTTGATGTATCATTTGTTGAATATTTTAACACTGACATGATGTCTTTAATAAATATGACCCTATGATTACTGCTAAGTAGAAAATGTGGACAAAAAGCAAATTTTGGATGAATAAATCAAAATATAATCAAATATAGGTCAGTAAACTTAAATCAAATCAAGTGTCTGTGAATATTAAGCCACAAAAATACTAATTAAATATGAATCCCACAAGTTGTGTGCGTATCTGAAAGAATGGCGCATTTTACTGATTCTTGTGAGAAAACCTATCAAAAGTGATTTTATGTCCATAGAAAGCACATTAATGTAAGTAAAGTGTCTACTTTTTAAGTTTCAAATAAGTTTTTGGAGAATTTCAAAATTTGGTTGAAATAATGTTACATTGTCATTCATTGTAACAATATTTATGTAAAAAGTCAAACAATATGCTTATCCTGACTTGTACATATTAAAATATATACAAGAATAAGGGAATCTAGGATAGCGGCAAATTTTAAAACTGTAGAATTACAACTAATTAGTATTTGGGGTGAATGTAATTCACCTTTAATATGTCATAAATTGATTTTTGTTGTAAATATGCCTGACAAGATTGTTACACTGAATGACATTTTACTGGGTGTCTTCTGTAAATTAGGGAAAAATGCAATTAATTTTTTTTTTTTTTTTGGAAAAAAAGCAACAATTTAAAGGAGTATTACACTTATTGTTTTATGCGTCTTTGACCAATATACAAACAGAAACGTGCATGATTTTCCATAGTCTGGTAAGTGCTATTTTCAGGCTTGTCACATCCATAACAGTACATACTCCTCATAAATAGACACATTAAAATTAAAATAAAGTAACAATTATGTGTTCTGTGAAGAGCCATCGCTTCTCTATTTGTTGGGTATTATTGCGACTGGTTTGTGCATTTTAATTCGCAGAAATCCTACAAAGTATGTAGTCTCTCAAAAACTGTGTCCTTTTCTGTCACGTCCATAAAACATGATTATTCCGTTTTTTAACACTGAAAACTCATGCACAGACTGATATTTTTCCGATGTTTAGATAGTTCAGACTATCAATTAGTGTTTATTAAAATATAAACAGATGATTCAGTATATTGGTAACACAGACATTCTCTACGCGTTTATATGTCACATCTATAACGCTGGATTTTCCCCACAACAGTATTTATGAAAATAAATAAATAAATTCATTTGTTTATAAAAATAAAACACAGAATTTTGGTAAAAATAAAACTGAAAAAAAAAAAAAAAATAAAACATTTCACAGGGCCATAAAAATGTCATTTTTGTTCAACTTTTAATAAATTGCTATTAAATGTGCGTTTCATGATTTCAATTAATTAGACATATTTTTATATATTTTTTTATCATTTAAAAATGAGTCAAATATATCATGAGTCAAGAAAAATTAAAATAGAAAAAAATGGAATTTGCAAAAAAATAAAAATAAAATCAAATAAAACAGTTTTTACAGAGCCCTAAATAAGCAATGCTTAAAAACACAAATCCGCTTATTAAAGTTTGCTCACATACAACACGTTCTCGCATTTAAAACAGCTGGAACAAAATACAACAAACCCACAGTGGTCTCAAGATTTGGCTTTAAATTTGAACATTTTAACCTTGAGACAGCGTCTTAAAGCAGTGCTGAAAAACACACATAAAACAGCATATCTGTAGCACAGTCTGAAGATTTGGCTTGAATATTTTAACCTTGGTTTGACGTCAGTGAAACCAAACATTATTGGTTCTTTTTACCAGTTGCGATCTGAATATGCACAATTTCTTGAATAAGAAACATTTTCAGTGAGTCTTCAGAAGACTTTTATCCATTTAAATCCATTTGGACTGCCGTTTTACAATCTACTTTTTGGAGTTTGACAACCTTGCAAATGACCAAGTTATAAGAGTCCATGTTGCATGCAAATTCAAATATCATATTCAGTATGGCCTAAAAAAAAAAAAAACTCTGAAATAATTTTATGCACAAGTGTACAGATGTACAAAACCTTTAATGAACCCAAACATCAAAATAACTCACTTCTGGTATTTTAAAACAATATTCCCAACCCTGCTTACAAAGGTGAAGGTGATAAAGAAAAACCTGGGCACTCTCATGAATAATGCAGTTAGTCTCAAATATGCAAATCTATGTATTAGCCTAGTTATGCATGTACTATAACTTATAGTGAGTTGTCTATTATCCATGCAGTGCTAAAGACACTGGATAAGTTGTGAACCAGCTTCAAAATGCTAATGTCTACTTGACTAATACATGACATCCTGGGAGACTTACGGAATTAGCTAGTAGTACGCGGATACGTCTTGCAGCTATTAAAGACAATGATGTCGTTAGGTTTGGGAGGCTTGTGAGATGGACTGAGGCGAAGCGGAGCGCTGTAGCTAATCCTTCCATTTTCCCTAAAGGGCTAATCAGGAATCTGCTCCGACTGATCCCATCCATCTACATCTGAGCCAATTTAACAGAAAGAGTTCACGAGGAGTCTCAGCGGGCACCAAATGAGCCGAATCTAGGCCAAACTTTTAAAGACATGTATGGGTAAGTTAATATGTGGGATGGGGAGGGAAAGGGTTTAACATGCAAAAGCAGGGAAATTTCCACCAGCACACGCAAGTCACAGCAACTTTCAGTTTGGAGCTCCCAACAGGCTGAAACCATTGAAATTCGAGAGGCGTTTAGAAACTAAGTTGTTAATAATGTGCATATTTTTAGTGCGCATATTAACGCATTTCAGTGTTTGCATGTTGCAACGGTTTTTATGTTGGGTCAATAATTTACAGCCCAAGAAAAAAATGCTTAAAAAAAATTTCCAGGAAAAAAGAATAACACAACAAGAAAACAGATCAAAACAAGAAGAGAAAATAACAAATGTGACAAAAAATGTTCCAACCCAAACAGGTTACAGTATGTCAAATATTAGCAAACGACATTCAGCAAAATTGCAACATCAAAACAAAAAGTCCTGTACAAGTGATTGGGATAAGCAATGTAGTTAGTGCAACAAGCTAACTTTTGGTCTTTGTAATAAATGTCGCATGCATTGCAAAAAAAATAAAAAAAATCTTGAAATGCATGAAAACATAATATCTTATTAATGCATAAAGAAAATGCATTAACTAAATACTAACATCAAGGGTTTATGCGGGTCTTAAAAAGTTTAGATTCACCTTTCCACAAAGTAAGACCTAAAAAAGCAGAAAGTCTTGAAATTATAAAATTGTGGCATTAAATGTTGCATGCAGTGTAAATAATAATAATAATAATAATAATAATAATAATAATAATAATAATAATATTATTATTATCTTCCTCATTTTTATTTGAAAACAGGAAATTATAATTTGCATAAAGAAAAAAAAAAGCAGAAATATATATATATATATATATATACTGCATGAAGAAAATGCATTAAAAAAAAACTAATTTGCCCTTTCACAAATTAAGACCTTAAAGTCTTAAATTAGAGCAGAATTCATAAAATCAAGGCATTAAATTTTGCATGCATTGCAAAAAAAAAAAAAAAAATGCATGAAAAAATAATATCTTGTTAATGCCAAAGGAAAATGCATTAACTAAATATTAACATCAAGGGTTTATGCGGGTCTTCAAATTCTAAAATTGTGGCATTAAATGTTGCATGCAGTGCAAATAATAATAATAATAATAATAACAACAACAACATCTTCCTCATTTTTATTTGAAAACAGGAAATTATAATTTGCATAAAGAAAATGTTTGCTTGTTTATAAATTAATACTAACTAGGGTTTCTGCAGGTGTTAAAAAAGAAATTACCACCTAAAAAGAGCAGAAAGTCTTGAAATCATAAAATTGTGGCAATAAATGCTGCATGAATTGCAATATATAATGCTTGTTTGTGCAAAAATACTAACATGATGGGATTTCTGCAGGTCTTAAAAAGGTCTTTAAAAGTCATATATTTCCCTTCCACAAATTAAGGCCTTAAAAAGGTCTTAAATCAGAGCTCAAGTCTTGAAATTGTGGCATTAAAAGCTGGATGTATTGCAAAAAAATAATATCTTCTTTGGTATTTTTTTTTTTTTTCAAAAAAACAGAAAAAAAAAATTGCATGAAGAAAATGCATTAAAAAACTCAAATTTGTCCTCTCTCAAATTAAGACCTTAACAAGTCTTAAATCAGAGCAGAATTCATAAAATCATGGCATTAAATTTTGCATGCATTGCAAAAAAATTTTTTATTCCAAAATAGTACACAATATTTTGCATGAAGAAAATGCATAAACTAAATACTAAATACTTTGCGGGTCTTAAAAAGTCTTGATTCTCCTTTACACAAATTAAGACCTAAAAAAGCAAAAAGTCTTGAAATCATAAAATTGTGGCAATAAATGTTGCATGCATCACAAAAAAAATATATATATATATATATATATATATATATATATATATATATAGACTGTTAGGTTAGGTTTAGGGTTAGTAAAATAAGTTGACATATACCTGCAAAGTTTAGAGTCTTAGAAGATAGAAGTCTACTTATACTCTAATAAGTAGTTGACATGCAGTTGCA
Source organism: Labeo calbasu (assembly GCA_019740295.1). Lineage (NCBI taxonomy): Eukaryota > Metazoa > Chordata > Actinopteri > Cypriniformes > Cyprinidae > Labeo > Labeo calbasu. The sequence continues at coordinate 9,053 of JAHKKF010402953.1, read as the reverse complement.
AAGTTACTTACTGTTAGTAGAATGTCTAAAGTGGACTTTCAAAATAAAGTGTTACCATAATATAGTCCTCATTTTTATTTAAAAACAGGAAATTAGATGTTGCATTAAGAAAATCCTGTGCATAAATTAAATACTAACATGATGAGATTTCTGCGGGTCTTAATAGGTCTTAAATTTCCCTTTTGCAAATTAAGGCCTTAAAAAGGTCTTAATTCAGAGCACAAAAGTCTTGAATTCATAAAATTGTGCCATTAAATGTTGCATGCACTGCAAAAAAGTAATATCTTCTTTGGTATTTTCATTCAAAAAACTGAAAAAAAAAATATATTTTGCAAGACGAAAATGCATACAAATTTTAATTCGCCCTTTCACAAATTAAGACCTTAAAAAGTCTTAAATCAGAGCAGAATGAATAAAATCATGGCATTAAATTTTGCATGCATTGCAAAAAAAAAAAAAAAAAAAAATTGCATGAAATCTTAAAATGCATGAAAAAAAATATTATCTTGTTAATGCATGAAGGAAATGCATTAACTAAATACTAACATGAAGTGTTTAAGCGGGTCTTAAAAAGTCTTAATTGGCCTTTCCACAAATTAAGACATAAAAAAGCCTTAAAAAGGTCTTAAATCAGAGCACAAAAGTCTTAAATTCATAAAATTGTGGGATTAAATGTTGCATGTATTGCAAAAAAATAATATCTTCTTTGGCATCTCAAAAAAAAAAAAAAAACAGAAAAAAATTATTTTGCATGAAGAAAATGCATAAAAATCTTAATTCGCCCTTTCACAAATTAAGACTTAAAAAGTCTTAAACCAGAGCAGAATTCATAAAATCATTGCATTAATTGTTGCATGCATTGCAAAAAAAAAAAAAAAAACTTAGTCTTAATTCGCTCTTCCACAAATTAAGACCTTAATAAAAGGTCTTATAAAATCTTGCCATTAAATTTTGCTTGCATTGCAAAAAAATAAATTACACATATTATAACAAGCTAAAATGTGTAATTTCATATTCAAAAATGAATGACAATAATAATAATTTGTACTGCACTTTATACTTACATTTATGCCACTTTGGTACAATGATTACTTGAATATACAGTTAGAAATACAAAATCAGATCCATTATTGCAATAAAAACAGTGTCAACACAGCCAAATCTGCAGCGTGTTTACCCAGATAAAAGGGAAATTTGTTACCCAAGTAATGTGTTATGACTGACTGACGTGCATGCACAACTGGGTTTCCGTCTGTTAACCAATTATCCTATAAAAAACACATTTCAAATTTAAACCAACCAGTGGCGTGTAAATCCTCCCAATCGGGCAACACTGGTCATCACTTGAAGTCCAATGTAAAATTTACTTCCAGAACACAGGTTCTTGTGTATATTCACCACGATTAACCATTGCTCTGACAGTCTTGCAGCGTGTGTTGTTTTAAAAACAGCAAGGTGCACAAAACTCAACGCCATCTGCGACCGAAAGCTTCTTTTGGATTTAAAAGGGTCCATAAGTCAGAGAACCGGGCGCAGACAAAGACTGCCTTTAAGCACTGTTAGATCTGAGAGGAAAAGCAAAGCGCATCCCTCAGGGGCTAATCTGTATTTGCCCAGTTCAGCATTAACCATATAAAAGAGAGTTCAATAAGTCGCAGAACAAAACTCAGCTGAGAGCCTTGACGTGTCTGGCCTGCGGGCGTCGCATGAGTTACACGTCGCCGGCAGCGAGCGGCTCACGCGCCCATGACAAATCACTCCTCTAGTCATGGCATATTACCATGCTCTGTGCCCGTCTCGGCAGAATCCTTCTAGAAGCCTGCCAGGTGTGAGAACATTTCATTCTTTTAGCGCTGGAATATTTTGATGTATTATTCATTTAGGGTGTAGTCCCTCTCGTTCCGATGCAAAATGAGCTAAATGAGGCGAATCTCGCGAAACCTGTCATAAACACATCCAGGTCATATTTCACCCTGACTCAAAAGAAAAATATACAAAACGATATTATATGCACAAAGAAAATGAAGCCTGTTTTAAGGCCGGGTTTCATGAATTGTGATATTCTTTGATTTTCATGCCGTATTTCACCCCAATTCCTAACATCACTCTCATTACTGTAATGCAAATAAAAGAATAATTTATTGTTTTAAAAATAAAACACTGATCTCAGGGTTTCTGCAGGTTTGATGAAGGTATATTTAAAACTTTTAAAGACCTTTAGAAGACCAAGTAAATAAAACTTGAGGAATAAACTGAAATGACTAAAATGCAAATGTCTAAAGATCCTCAAATCAATACATATTTACTTGAAAACCAAACTGACTTAAAATGAAAAGTCTGATTAAAACAAGAACAAATATCTCCTAATGGGTTTAGAAAAATCAACTTAATTCAAAAAGGGAAAACAAGATTTATATCTTCTTGAGACATTTGTTCTTGCTTTAAGCACAAAATACTTTAAAGTTATCCACAAACAAGCATTTTCCTCATGTAAAAAAATAATTTCCTAAAAATAAATGATTTTTATTTAAAAAAATAAATAAATTTATTTATATAAATTATTTATTTATTTATTTATTTATTTGCAATGCATACAAAATTTAATGAAATTTAAAAATTCAGGACTTTCTGCTCTGATTTAATACTTTTTAATGTCTAATATTTGTGAAAAGGCGAATTAAGACCAGCAAAAAAAGGGAATTTAAGACTTTAAGACCTGCAGAAAACCTGTTATGTTATTTAATTTATGCACAAACAAGCATTTTCTTCATGCAAAATACAATTTCCTGTTTTCAAATTTTAAAAATATGAAGATGATATACATTTTTTTCAATGCATGCAACATTTAGTGAAACGATTTTATAATTTCAAGACTTTCTGCCCTGTTTTAAGACTTTTAACCTAATTTGTAAAAAGGTGAATAAAGATAAAAAAAAAAAATAAAAAATTGCAATGCATTCAACAATTAATGCAACAGCTTACAAAAAAAATAAATAATTTTTTTGAATACAAATATTTTAAATAAAAAGATTTTCCTTTTTCTTTTACGAAATGCATGGAAAATTTAATGAAATGATTTAATGATTTCAAGACTTTCTGCTCTAATTTAAGACCTTTTGTAAGGCCTTCATTTATGTAAGAGCAATTTAAGACTCAAGACCCACAAAAACTCTTCATGTTAGTATTTAGTTTATGCATTTCTTCATTCAAAATATAATTTCCTGTTTTCAAATAAAAATAAGGAAGATACTACTTTTTTGCAATGCATGCAACATTTAGCGCCATGATTTTAGGAATACAAGACATCTGTGCTCTGATTTAAGATATCTTTAAGGTCTTAATTTGTGAAAGGGCTATTTAAGCCCTACAGAAACCCCATCATGTTAGTATTTAATTTTTGCACAAACAAGCATTTTCTTCATGCTAAATATAATTTCCTGTTTACAAATAAAAATGAAGAAGATATTATTTTCATGCAATGCATGCAACATTTAATGCTACAATTTTATGATTTGAAGACCTTCTACTTTGTTAGGCCTTAATTTGTAGAAAGGTGAATTAAGACATTTTAAGACCAGCAAAAACCCTGTTAGTATTTTTATGCATTCTTCATTCAAAATATTTTTTTTCTGTTTTTTGAATGAAAATTCCAAAGAAGATATTTTTTTGCAATGCATGCAACATTTAACGCCATGATTTCTCATTTCAAGACTTTTTGATCTGATTTAAGACTTTTTTAGGTGGAAAGTCAAACTAAAACTTTTTAAGACTCACATAAACTCTTCGTGTTAGTATTTAGTACATGCATTTTCTTTATGCAAAATATAATTTTCTAATTTTGAATAAAAATACCAAAGAAGATGGTAAAATAATGCCAATTTTATGAAGGCCTTTATTTGTGGAAGGGCGAATTTAGTGTTGTTAGCATTTAATTCATGCATTCTCTTCATGCAAAATATAATTTCCTATGTTTTCTTTTGATTTTTAACTGAAATCCAACCCTTCATTATGAGCTTCACCCAAGAGTAAAACGTAGCTCCAATTTTCTAAGCAGAAACGAGCTAAAGCAGTGGAAACAATACAAACGTCTGGCAAGATTTCTACCAAAACCGCAGACATCTGGACTGCAAACTCCCCAACACCCTCCGAACACAATCTGCTCCTATAACAACTGTACGTCTGTACGTCCCAACTCCAGCAGGAGAATATTAATTATCAGCAGACATTAAGGCCTGCAGATTGAATCTGGCACGCATTAAAGCGGCGCGTGTTACCACGATCGCTCGCGGACCTCCTGAGGGGAAAGATGTCTAGATTTTCTCTCCCAAAAAGAGCAGAATACATTTACATGCTTAACAATGTGCCATTCCCTCAGCTAGCAATTTTCCTCCTTTAATTCAACTAACACAATCTCATCAAATATTAATATCGCTCTTGAGTCGTCTCTGACGGAAAGGAAGAGAAAATGAGAGCCGATTATGGAGAAATAAAACAAATAACAAAAAAATAAAAGCGCTTCCATTCGAATGAATCTGAAAGAGCAGAACACAAACTCACAAGGATTATTATTTGATCTTATCAAGGACGCTGTGCTTTGCATCTTTATGTTCGGGCTGGTATTATTAATGCATTTTGCTCTCTAATCATGTCTTACAGAGAAACACATTTGTTGCCGTTTGCAATTCACAGCCGCGTGTTCTTTTAAACGCAGCAAATTTCATTCTGTAATTAGGTAATTAGCTTCTAATCTCTAAACTTTTAATCTAATAAAGTAAATGCGATTCATTTTCCCCTGATGTCAATTCTGGCACTCTTTCATTCTCTCCAAGTAAACAAAACAGGAGGAATAGTGTTTGATTGCCTACAAAACTGTGAAGCGTTCAGCACTCTGTGAAGTATAAAAATAATGAGTAAAGTTTACTCCGTTCGGTCTGTCGCTTGGCTCGTACAACTACGTTCTTGGCCTTGCTGTTGTTCGAGCAATAATCCAGCCAAATTTTAATCTAACGCAAGCGATGGTTCGATACAACCAGTGCTGTAAAGCACAGCCTTTATGTTCTCAATAGTCTTGTTTAGTCAAATCAGCAGCTGTGTATGATGATAAGCCACGACTTTGAAGCGCAGCCATGTTTGGTTTCCTTGTGCCAAAGCGTTGGACATCTGAAGCATTCCTACGGCATTCGCGACAGCTGCGTGCATTAAGCATTTAGTCGGCTCGTGGACGTCTCGTGCCGCTGGGACGCGCATCTCGGTTTAACGCTTCCCCCTGGAGACAGATCAAGTCCAATGCTTTCGGCTACAAACGAATCACACGTGGCACAGGCAGGACAGCCGTACGATTACAGTTGCGTACAGCCACCTGATCGCCCAGGCAATCTGAACTAAAACATTTGCACTTAATTGAAAACCAGCTTCAGTAAAATTGCACGAGCCGCCAGGCTTCCCGAGACGAGCCGGAGGGAATCCAAAAATAAACAGCACCTCGTTCTTTTAATTAAAGGTGAATCAGTTGGCCTGTGGCAAAGCGCCTCGAACCAAACCCGGCCATTCTTAAACAGCTCAATATGAAATGACAGCGGGTTACAGGACAGGAGAGGACTCTTGGGGTCCCTTAAGAAGGGTATCGAATAGGCTGTCGAATAGGCTCAATACCTTTGCCTCTAACGGTTAAACTTCACGGCTTCCGTCACATCTCGGCCCGTCTAATCGGGTTGGACTTAAACAATGAGACAGGGCTAAACCGAATGCACCTGCAAATGAGAATTGATGCAGTGCGTATCGCCTCTACCTGTGTGATGAATGGCTTTGAGTAAACTATCGGATGGACTCAGAAGCGTGAGGGATTGACACGGGAATACTGCGTCTGCTCGTGCATGCTTTCCTGTCAGACCTTAAATAGCAGACCGAGACGGAGCGCCACAACAATCCAGGTTTCAATTACATGCTGATGAATTCCAAAGACATTCATAAAGAGAATTAAGCTGAAAAAAAAACATCTAAAAATAACTTGCACTTGAAACCACACACTGAAGGTTCAATATCTTGATATCAATTGATGATATCAAATCATTTGTGCGAGTTTCAAGCATACGAATCCTACTTTATGAAGCGTTTTACTTCACTTACACGGGCTTGCTGAACTGGCATATAAGAAATCCCTTAAGTGCCCTACTGCATCTACCAAAAGCAAACAAAACAAAAAGTCTTTGCTGCTAATCAATTGATACTATGCATGCATGAATCCATGTGAATTCCCATTGGGAGAAATCCTCATTTATAGGAAGGAAGACATTGTTTGTTCCCAAACATGCTTAATTACTGTAAAGAAATGCAAGAGTGATAAAGACAAAAAAAATTAAAAGTTGTACTTATTTACTGCATGATTTTTAATAATCAACACAGTGATACCTTACTTTTTAGAGCAGCTCTACCATGTATTTTTGTGATATTTTGGAGTACACTGGCATGTATATATAGCAATCATTCAATACCATCATATATATCAAAATACCATAGTAATACCATCACTGTACCACGGTACTGCCCAAGTAAAATGATCATGAGAAAGCAAAAATTGACTATGGCTGTTTTGGACATGGTACCATTGTAATACTATGTTTTATTGGACTTGTATTATTTTAAACACCTTAGAACACCATGCAAGTACCATACACAAATATATCAATCAAAAAGTACCATGGTATGACCATAACTGTACCACGGTACTGCTAGACTACCTTGTAAACATCAATAGAAAAAAATCATTACCCCAATAAGAAAGCGATTTACAATGATTTTCCCATACTGTACCATGGTAATACCATGTTTTATTGGCAGTACCACTATATTTCTTTACATATATCGGAGTAGCATATATATACCAAATGCACAAAAGTACCATGGTATTATTGCTATCACTGTACCATATAGTACTGTTACAATACAAACAATCATGACCTCAGCAAACTTCACAATGTTTTTTAGACACTATACCATGGCATTTTCTTACAAATATTAAACTGCCATGCAAATACAAACGTACATCAAAGTACCATGGTATTACCATCACTGTACCATGATACTACTACAATACTTTCTTGTTTTAATACTAAACAACCATGATCTCAGCAAAAATAAATAGATTGATAAAAAATAATAAACAGATAAAACAATTACAGTGTTTTTGTATACTGTACCATAGTACAACCAGGTTTATTTTTTATACTATGTCATTTTCTAACATATATGTGACTCTGGACCACAAAACCAGTCATAAGTAGCACGGGTAGCCAACATTTTATGTCAAAAATTAATCAAAATTATCGTTTTTCTTTTGTGCCAAAAATCATTAGGATATTAAGTAAAGATCACGTTCCATGAAGATATTTTGTACATTTCCTACCGTAAATATATCAAAACTTAATTTTTTTATATTTAATTTAGCAATATGCATTGCTAAGAACTTCATTTGGACCACTTTAAAATCAATATTTTGATTTTTTGGCACCCCCAGATTTTAAAACAGTGTCTTGGCCAAATATTGCCCTATCCTAACAAACCATACATCAATGGAAGGCTCATTTCCAGCTTTCAGATGACGTACAAACCTCAATTTTGTGGTCCAGGGTCACATATTGGAGTACCATGCATATACCACTGTACATACATGTGGAAATAATGGCATATCAAAGTACAGTACAACTACACCACTTTATTCTAAGAATTAATACAAAGCAATCTCGACCTCAGCAAGCTTTACAATGGCTTTCGGATGCTGTACCACGGTACTACTGATAGTACCAAGGTTTTACTTTACATACACTGAAAAAACATGCAAATACCATTGTATTCCAGTACCATCACAGTATTACGATGCCATCACTGTCTGGTACCACCTCAGTACTTTTAATAACGCTCGTTCTAGTATCAAACAAACAATTAAAGCAATTATTTCAGACATGAGACTGAAATCGCGCACATCTCTCTACAATGAATGTTGTGCAGGTGACAGAAACGCACCTGTGTTTCCTCGCAAGCGCCGAGCTGAGGAATCCATCGCTCCGCGTCCGGCGTGTGTGTCGCGCACACGGGAACTGTTCAGATCGGTTCGGTCCGGTTCGGTTCTCCTACTGTCTGTCGTGTCTCCTCTCGAAGTGTCGGATCCTCCTAAAGAAGAGTAGAAGTCAATCACATCACTCCTTGAGGAAACGCACGGCGCTGCTGCCTCTCCACACGCGCTGAGCGCGAGACTGACTAACACACCGCGAGAGACGCGCACGGAGTTCACTGAGTATTTGTGTGTGTGTGTAACTGAAGGAGGAGTCGTTTTGATGCGCACAGCTCCAGCAATCTCACTATATAAACTATTAAACATTTCACTCACTATCCTGGTGTAAGCACACAGAGGTTTAGTTAGATAATAATTTGTGGCTTAATATTATCTTTGTATTTTTCCTAAATTAAAAAAAATATATAATAATAATAATAATAATAATAATAATAATAATAATAATAACAATAAATAACATATTAATCTTAATCAAACAACCAATTTTCCAATTTTAAATGAAAAAAATGCGCAAAATAAATAACATAAAACAAATCGATGTTACTACTGATAAGGCGAACCGTATGTCACTTTCTGCGCATGCGCCTGCGCGCCAATTTTCAGACCACTATCTTCAAGCCGATGAACCGAATGATGTATATTCATATGCATGCGAATGCGTCAGAGCGGATACGCAAGCCTCGCATTTCGCTGCGTTCAAGCAAAGAACTTATATTATAGTATTCTATACTCTTTGGTTCAAGTTCAAAGTTTAAGCTTTTTGAATTCTGACCCGCCAATTCGCATCATGTGACACCTTGTGACCAACAGCAGATTGATATGTCACAGCATGACCTTATAGCTGAATGAAAAGAACATACATTTAAAACTGCAGCGGTGCAGGAAAGTGTAGTAGATTTATGTTTTCACATTATAGATGTATTGTGCATGGTCATATCAGGACTGTTGCAACATCCGAAGGAATTTCGCATACTCAAAGTGTAAT
>JAHKKF010402950.1:0-16377 GCA_019740295.1 Labeo calbasu | reverse complement strand
TTTTTTTTTTTTTTTTTTTAAGAAAATGATTGATTGTTTCGCTAGACAAGACCTTTATTTATTGGCTGGAATTGTGTAGAGCTCTTTGAAGCTACATTGAAACTGCACTTTGGACCTTCAAACCAATGGCCACCACTGAACAACCCTATATGAAGAAAAATCCTGGAATGCTACACACGTTGATTGTATAAATTATTTCACATTAGTTTGCTTGTTCTAAGCAAAAACTCACTTGATTTTGACTTATTTTATCTGAAAACAAGACAATAATTTTTACTTATCTAGAAAATCCTTCTTGATTTAAGCATTTTTAGATATTTTGGCTGGAAAAAAGACAAAAAAACTTCTTACAAAAAGTAAGAAAAGCATTTTTTGAAGTGCAGAATGAAAGTCCAAATAGCTGATAAAAACATCACAATAATCCACAAGTACACAATGATGGATTTGTTTCTTATGAATATGCAGTTTTTGGCTTCACAAGACAATTGATGGACTGGAGTAGTGTGAATTACTTGTGGATTATTGTAATGCTTTTATCAGCTGTTTGGACTCTCAGTCTGACGGTACCCATTCACTGCAGAGGATCCATTGGTGAGCAAGTGATGTAATGCTACATTTCTCCAAATCTGATATGTGATCCTGAACCACAAAACCAGTCATAAGTAGCATAGGTATATTTGTAGCAGTAGCCAACAATACATTGTATGGTTAAAAATGATCGATTTTTCTTATATGCCAAAAATCAATAGGAGTAAAGATCATGTTCCATGAAGATATTTTGTAAATATACTGTAAATATTTCAAAACTTAATTTTTGATTAGTAATAAGAACTAAGAACTGCTAAGAACTTCTGAACATTCATCTCGGCCAAATATTGTCCCATACTAACATACATCAATGGAAAGCTTTCAGATGCTGTATAAATCTCAATTTTAAAAAACTGACCCTTATTTTTTGTGGTCCGGGGTCAAATATATTTGAATATGATGTGTATGATGCATAGTTTTTACTCTGTAATGATTTACAAGGTCAGCAAATTTATTATGCCTATAGCGTTTTAAAAGTTGTAGTGTATTGCAGCCTTTGGAGACATTCAGCGTCCAAGTGATCAACCAAAATTTAATTTAGTTAAATTTGACATTTGACCCTAAAAGTGCATAAAATAAAAGTGACTAGCTAACTGAATAATTCCAACTAAATGCCATTAAAATACAACTATTTAATGAAAATAAAATAGCTTTTTTTTTTAAAAGAGCTGAATGATAATTAAAACCGATCAAAGGGTCAGCAAAGCTGTTCTACCATAGTACCACCATATTTGGGATGCAATCCCCTCTGTGTGTGTCACAATCAAAAAATGGCAAACTCAGCTGTCCCGTGCGTGTTATTCTGTTATATAGCGGCGCTGACTGATCCCATGGTCATCAAAGAGTCCACACAGCGTTTATGATCAGATATGATCTGAGCCATACGGATGCCTCACACAATGCCATAATCACGGTGTTATCAATAGTCGGGTTTGGGGTGGATACGTTTAAGCCCTGCTGGAGATTTGGCTGTTGCTCTGTTATTGAATATTTCCATTGTCAGGCCAACAAAAGTGTGATGATCGCAGTCAAAATGCTTACACAGGGAATTCTTTCTTTGCATTGTAAACAGTGGTTGATGTCAGCAGTTTTGAACAGAAATATGTGATGATTGGAAAAGCACTGTTTTGTTCCTCTGTGATGAGTTCTTAGAAAAAGCTGTCCGGCCTGTGGACAGTTCGACGGCTCTTGTGTCATTCTCTGTTTTTCATGTCAATGTCCTTCCTTTAAAACATGAGAAAGGGTTACACGTATTTTGCAACCTAATTCAGCAAAATAAGTTCTAACACAGGAGGATTCAATTACATGAGAATGATACGGTTCGATAGGAACTAGCCTTTTTATTTCCTTGTTTAATATCTGTCTGAAACTCTTGTGATATTGCTGTCACAACACAATACAGTCCCTTTGACATGTTGCTTGAGTAAAAATTTAAATATAAAATAAATGTGTGGTGCTATCTCTTACATGCTACACTTTTTTAAAAATTATATATATATATATATATATATATATATATATATATATAGCATAATGTAAGCATAATTTTAGAATCATCAAGATTATTATTTTTTTTTTCATATCACATTTAACCCATAATTGTCTCTACTACACTATATGTGACCCTGGACCACAGTACTGCATGGGTACATTTGTAGTAATAGCCAAATATACATTGTATGGGTCAAATTTATCGATTTTTCTTTTATGCCAAAAATCATTAGGATATTAAGTAAAGATCATGTCCCATTAAGATATTTTGTAAAATTCCTACCGTATATATATCAAAACTTAATTTGTGATTAGTAATATGCATTGCTAAGAACTTCATTTAGACAACTTTAAAGGTGATTTTCTCAATATTTAGTTTTTTTGCACTCGCAAATTTCAGATTTTCAAATATCTTGTATCTCAGCCAAATATTGTCCTATCCTAACAAACCATACATCAGCTTATTTATTTAGCTTTCAGAGGATGTATAAATCTCAATTTCGAAAAATCGACCCATATGACTGGTTTTGTGGTCCAGGGTCACATATTATTAATTTTTAATAATTATATATTTTTCTTATTGATCTCAATGAATTTCTTTCATTTGATTTTCATTATTTTCATAGATAATTTTTGGTATCAATATTACAAATTAAAGGCAGTACAACAAATACTACTGTGATGTATAATTTTTGTGAGTATTACCCTAATGGTCATTAATAATGAAGTGAACAGTTTAGCCAAGAAATGGTTCATACTTTAAGTGAAATAATTTCATATTGTCATTTTCTTTTTAGGAAGAAGTCAAGCCACCATTTTGGCAGCATCCTTGTATCTGGGAGATCTGGGTATGTAAAACATCAGCCGAACCCTGTATCTTCACCCAGTTCACCCATCAGGTCTTTATCCGCCTGCTTACACCTCCAGCGCTTCCCATCTGTTTGAATCAGATATGTATCTGGAGAGCTCTGGACTCCCTTGAGCTTCATTCTAGCTGATTGCTCATTTTATAATGCTAATGGTGGCAGGCGGGATGGTGTTGGGTTCCCGTCAGCTGGTCTCTGCGATGGGAAGAGCGTTTAATGGACTTTGACAGTTAAGAGGGCAGATCTTATTCACTGAGGGATTTGGCATGTCGTATTATTGTGGACACTCAATGGACATATTACTCAACGGACCTCAATGAGTCAGATGTTTTTAGTTATACTAAAGCAACTCTGCAGGATGTTTCACGACGGAAGACCTTGCTGGGATACTCCAGTCACGCAGTTTTGCACACCCATTAATATGTCCTATTTTGTTTCTTGTTACAAGTGTTGGATAAAACGAGGAACAAAGACTCAGTAGGGATCAGCTACCTCTGATTAAATACAATTATAAAAGATGCCATATTATAGCTCGTTAGCCATATGACAGTGATCACAGTAATAATAACCACAACGTTCACAATTTGCTAACAGCACATTTTATCAAACAGACATAGCGGGAGTCCAGACAACAAATGCTAAAACCATTGCTGACCATCTGTCCGTGTGGTTTACAGACATGAGGTAGAGCTGATGAGTCGTACCTGCTCGATGAATGGCCTCTATTATTCTATTTGGTTGTAGAAGTATCATCTTCCGTTGGCAAAGATCATTGCGTATTAACACAATGTGTTATTATTGGTAAGTTTATTGAAATGTAAATGCGGAGGACAAGGTGACCTAGATTTTTATCAGGAGAGAAAGGGCATGAATTCTGCTTGTGTGGAAGTAGGGAAAGAATCATTGCTTTGTTAAAGGTAAATCACTGAAAGAGGAGACCGGTGCTCGTATGGTACAACTTTAAGTACAATTACAAAAGCACACTTCTTTTAATCAAATGGCAAGTGGAATCTGCACTTTGTATAAGCCAAACGCAATGACAGTTAAAATGGAAAAATGGCTTTGAGAACTTATGCAGTTGCCATAATATACAAGACATGATGCCACAACATGAAATAACATCATACATAACAGTTCCTCCAATGTAACAAAGTACAGAGTATGTTTTAAAATGGTAAAAAATTAAATAAATAGTTTTAGTATGGTTTAGTGTTTACAATCTAAATACTGTACGTATAAAAGAACACATAATTCAAGCACAAATTAATAATAAATAGGGATTCATTTCTCCATTAAATAATACAAATGCACCTCCATCACTAAACCTATTACAGCCAAGAGAATGCGCTGAATGAATACCTTCAATTATTAAAAAAAAAAAAAAACTTAACTGTGAAATAAAAGATTATAGCTGCTTATTAACAATATTTATAATGTTCCTCAGCAAAACAACAAAAAACATCAAATTAATACATACAATACAATCAACACTACTTCAGTTGTGGAGATCTTCAGCAGAATTTGTATTAATGTCACTACCAAGGGTACACTTGTACAAAAATTGTAATAGTTGCATCACATTTGAATGTATGGGTTTGCGTCGTAAAATACGAAATTCAATTTGTCACTGTTGTTTTACTGTCTTCAACCAACTGGCGGAAATGAAAAGTTGCAGCATTTTCGCTCAATCTCTCGAGCCAAGGTAAAGCTCTATTGAGTTGCAATTTTTCTATGTTTTCCAGTTGCCCAGCAGAAATCGAGAGGTGAGGTATGGCACCATTTTGAATTACAGGTATTTCATTCGTTCTCACACCCAAGCCACTTGTCAAAGAGGTATACTGGCTCCAGAGGCCTAAGGAGCTTCCGTTACGCACTTTACCCACAACATCTTTGGGGGAAGAGTCTTGAAATCGCTCAGAATTGGATCTAAGGAATGGACCATCAACAGAAAGTCGACGACCTCGTCTGGCTGGAGAACTGCTCCACATGTGAGTTCCCATATGAACCTAGATGGAAAACAGGATGAGGTAAGAGTAGGTAAGATAGCTGGTCATATCTGGGATGATACAAATGATTCTATACCAAGGGTGTCCAAACTCGGTCCTCGAGGTCTGGTGACCTGCAGACTTTAGCTCCAACCCCAATTAGACAAACCTGAACCAGCTAATAAGCTCTTAAAGGCATACTAGAACAGGGATCTCCAACCCTGCTCCTGGAGAGCTACCGTCCTGCAGACTTTCAGCTCCAGCACACCTGTCTGTAATTATCAAGTAGCCCTGAACACTTTGATTAGCTGGTTTAGGTGTGTTTGATTGGGGTTAGAGCTGAAAGGACAGGGTTGGAGACCCTTGTACTAGAAAGTTCCCAGCAGGTGTGCTGAGGCAAGTTGGAGCTAAACTCTGCAGGACACAGGCCCTCCAGGACCGAGTTTTGGCACCCCTGTTCTATACTAAGTATAGGCAATCGGTGATGGAACACCTTCAACTGGTGTACCTTCAAGTTTCCTTTAGTGGTAAATGCACGTCCACATATGTTGCAGGCGAAGGGTTTCTCACCAGTGTGGGTTCTTTCATGAATTTGCAGTGCACTTGAAGAAGAGAAGGTCTTCCCACAAGTGTGACAGAAGTGTTGTTTAGCTGTTCGCCGAAGTGGTGTTGCCGTTAATGTCGGTGTAGCGAGTACAGGTAATGTGGAAGCTGTTGAGCTAACTATGCCTATGGGTGAATCTTTAGGATCTTTTTTGATGAGCCCATTGTGTTTTGATGGAATGACTGGTTCCATGGAGGGCAGATACTGGTTTGTTGGAAAAATCAGGATCTGATTTGTTGGCTCGAACAACTGTGAAGGTAAGTCTCGCATCTGGTGGGTGAGCATGTGCTGTTTGAGGTTACCTTTGGTTGAGAACCCTCTGTTGCATGCAGTGCAGATGAACGGGCGCTCTTTGGTGTGACTTCGATAATGAATATCCAAAGCACTTTGACACGCAAACGTCTTGTTGCAGATATCACAAACATTGCTTTTTAGGGATCCCCGCTCATTAAAGGGGAAAATCATGGTCAGGCTATCTTTTGGTATATCTTCATCTAGTGTCCTAGACACTGTAAGATTGGGCTGTAGGCTTGAGCTGCTTGATTCTGCAGATTTCAGGTTTCTGTCAGTTGTTGTGTATGCTTGCCTTTCATAAGCAGAGCCATTGGGAGAGGATGGGTTCCAGGAGAGTGTCGTGTCAGTGTTGATTGAAATCCTTCTCCTTAAACTCTCATGATCACTATCTAATGAAGATGATCTCTGGGAAAAGCATTCTTCATCCACTGATCCATTCCCCATGGTCAGATTATTGATGTTTGACAAATTCACCACATTCGAAACGGCAATCTGACTCTCTGACCCAGTTGTTTTGGTGAACTCAGAAGAAGCAGGTGAGGAACATAGACTGTTTGGTAAAGAGGCTGGGTATTTTGAATCAGATGCGGCGTCCATGTTCTCACTGGGCAAGGCATCCTCTTCCAAGGTTCTACCTTCTACAGAGTCAGCATCCTGATCCATTGGTTCTGCACAGCTATCATGCAGTGGGACATTAGGAATGTGACCACCCATATGCATGTGGATATGCTGCTGTAGAACCATTGCATTTGTAAACTTTTCTTGACATATGGGACAAGAATGCTGTATTCTAAGAGGTGGCATGGAACGATGAATGCTGTAGTGTGTCTTGAGATTGCCCTTGGTTGTAAACGCCCGTCCACACACTCTGCATTTGAATGGTCTTTCTCCGGTATGGGTGCGGTAGTGCATTTTAAGGGCACTTTGACAGCTAAGAACCCGGTGGCAGATTGCACACTCATTGGGATCAGTGGACTTCTTGTCAATGTTTTCCACTAACTGCTCCAGCTTTGAAGTCTCGGATGCTCCAGGAGGATTTGGAAGACTTCCAAAAAGAAATCTGGTTTCGAGCTGCTCCGATTTTAGCTTAGTTATTAGGCTCGTATTGGCCGAGGTATTAATAGCAATGTCATCTCTTGAACCTTCCCCTGAGGAGCTTAGTAAGGTTGCCATGCTCAAGGGTTGTGTAACCTCTTGCAATTTCTCATTCGAAATTAGAGGAGGGCTACGACCAAATCCCTGTTGATGCCCATTACTTCTCTCACACACCTCACTGACAACAGGACTGTGAGGTTTGGTTATTGATACCCCTTCCTCCTCTTTTTTAATTATGGGTGAAAGACTTGCCAAAGATGATGGAAGCCTAAAGCCAAGCGAGTTAACCGCTAAAGGTTTACTATCCAACCAGTTAAGAGCAGGCTTCTCAGGAGGCAGAGACATGCCATATGGAATACCTGTGCTGGTTGGGACATTATCTAAATGCTCTGGAACCGGATAAGGATTCATTAGTATGTTAGGATACTTTTCCTTGTGACGTTGGAAATGGACCTTGAGATTTCCACGGGTGGAAAATCGATTTCCGCATATGTTACATTTGTAGGGTCGCTCTCCAGTGTGAGAACGCAGGTGTATTTGCAAAGCACTATCACTTCCAAATACTTTGGCACAGAACCTGCATTTGTGCTTGAATATACAATCTTCAGATGGTCTCTTGTGTTCACATAAACTCACATTGAGGGGTTTGGCTTTCCGATGTTGGGCTAGGGCAGTCAAAGCATTTAGGTCCTCCACAATTGCCCCAATACTAGGCAAGGAGTTTGCAGACACATTAAAGCTGTTTGGCTTATGGGGCAATTCGAGTTTGTTTAGAATCACATCTGTAATTGAAGCAGGAGATTGTGAAGGCATTTTTAAATGAGCTTTGCCATCGACTGCATCACTGACTTTGTTACCATGCAAAGACTGATTACTACACAGATCACTACCAATCTTTGATGGCAAAGTGTTGCCTCTGTTTTCATCAGTCATTTGTGAGTTTCCTTTATCACCCCTTAGGTCATCTTGGGTGTTTGGTGGAATAACATTTTTAGACTGTTTAGCATTAGCAGCTAGGTTTTCTACTAGCCCAGCAGTGGCTGTGAGTTGTTCAGAGAGGTGTGAGCTAAGTTTTATCAGTGAACTGGTTTTAGACAGGCCATTGTAGGTGTTTGTGGCCACGGGTGTATCAGAATTTTGGGCTGGTAGTAGCATTATCTGGTGTCGAATTTCTTCAATTAGTTTTAGCTGCTGCACCTGCTGTTCCTGCAGTGTTAACAGCTGCTCAATCAAACCAGAGGCGGCCATTTTGCTGTCGCTACCATTTCTTGTCTTTGGATTTAAACTAGTTTCATGTGAGAACTGAGCAACAGCGACTTTGGTGTTTTCTAGGTTCTGAATGAAGACATTGCTATTAATGGCTGATAATTTACATAGCTCAAGTAAGGTATTCTCTTGAGGTAGTACAGCTGAGTATGCTGAGTTAAAGCCATCAGAATAATCCCCGCTTTCATTATCAAGATGTAAATGAGACTTTTTGGCAATATCATGACTGCTGTTTTCAAATGCGTGTAAGGATTCGTCAACTGATATTCCATCATTGGAAAAGTCACAAAGGTCTTCTGTATTGTCATTACTTGTCACTCCATCCAAATTCTCCTCAGTGTTGAAGAATGGAGAATTAATTGTGAGGCCAGAAGATGGAGAATCTAGGCTTTCATTTTCACTTACTATTAGAACTAACTGATCTTTTGAACAGTCTTTCTGATGTTGGTATAGGTCTGTTATACTGGAAAATTCAGCACAGCATTGTTCACAGATATGGACATCACAGGTTGGAGTGGGGTCACTCTCCATTGTATGATCTGAATTTCAAGAAGAAAAACAGATACATTATTTATATTAGATCATATTAGATATCAACTCAATGTAAACTTAAAGCTTAGCAAAAGACAACACAGTAGATGTAACACAATTAATGACATGGTGGGAAAATAAAATTCTTATTATAGAATTACTTCCTAGTTACCGAGTACATTATCATATGCGTGATTATGTAGCAACTCTTTTTACATTTTTTAAGAACTTATGGCATTTTCATACTGATCTCAAATTATGTAAGCAGAACTGCTTTGTTTTGAGTGCACGTTTAGGATAGCCTTAACATTGTAAATAGAAGTGATTTGATTAACAGGTTTTATTTTAGATGTTAAGTATACAACTTATTATTATTATTATTTTATTAAATGAAAGACAGGCAGGGTACAGCAAACACTTGATTTAATAAAAGAAGGTTTGATTTGTTATTTCATCAACTATTTCACTGTACTGCAGATAATATAAAGTTTAAAAGCAGGATCTATTAATAGGGTAAAATAATAAGGTCTGTTTTTCTAAAACTTTACAACAGTGGATTTTATTATCAAAAACAATAGGTAACAGCAACAGAGTTAGCAACAGAGTTGCAGATTAAACTATCATCAGTAGGGACTAGCTAGTTTGTGACAAAATGTTATAGATGCTATATATGCTATAAGAAATTATTTGACCATGTCTAAAAATGTTGGTAATAGAGTTAAATAGTTGATTTTGACAAAGTCAGTCAAGCAACAATATGTGTAAAAATTTAGAAACTTCAAAATGAGAACTTTGAGAACTTGTTTTCTCACCGTGCAGATAAAATTCCAAATTATGTTACTTCCTGGGTGCTACAATTTTTATGGAATGTTACATTTTTGCAGGAACAACATTTTTAAAATGTGAGACACAACTAAATATTGACTTGTATGATTTTAAAAACTTGTTTTTAGGTTCGAAAATGTGTGAAGAGAGCCACCAGCAGTTTTTATATATAGCAATATATATAACTTCATTTACTTGTTTTCTCATATTGTTAAAACTTTTCCTTGGTAGTGTCGTAACCTCCCCTGCTATTAGGGATTAAGTTGTAATGATGCTCTAAATTCAACACCAGTTTATGAAGTGACATATGTGTATATCTATAATATTTTATTACATATTATATTATATTATATTACAGACCACATCCTACAAATCTCAGATGACTGGCGGTTGCAGTAGAAAAATGTAGTTGCTTTGTATTACAATCCTTGGTTAACAAAAAAAAAAAAATGCTGCACTCACTCCATACTTTTTTTTTTAACTTAAATTTACGGATTTACAACAAACGCCCTCAGCAATGCTAGTTCAGAAAGTGGTATAAAACTTACCGATGAGAACATACTGTGGCTTAGCCTGTTTCCTCCGGGACATGCTGGAATAAAACCTTTTTTTTTTCTCCCTGAAGAATCCACAAGTGTCCTTTCATCAAAATTAATCAGCGTCCAACCAAAAGCATCCTTATCACGAGTCCCAGTCAGAATAAATCTACCGCGGAACTGTTTACATATTCATCATAACTGAGAAATAATAAGTTAGCAGAAATGAAGTTGCGATGATCACCCAGGAATGTCCTAATCGCAGTGATGTCAGCAAGGAAGAATTAAATAAATTATAAGGAAAAGTCGTATATACATCACCGCACTGCCGATCACAATATCCAAATTAAACACATTCCCACAACTCAAAACATGACAACTCCAAGACCGCAAATCCATGAGGAAATTCTTTGACAGCGTTGAGAGCGCTCAGCCCCGCCCTTCCTTATTCCTATTGGCCAACACGTTTCACAGTCACGCCTATCTGCGATCCTATTGGTCAGTGTGTTTCAGATAGGAGTAGATTGTGCTCATTAAAGCGTGTATGAGAGTATGAATC
This sequence comes from Labeo calbasu, assembly GCA_019740295.1. Lineage (NCBI taxonomy): Eukaryota > Metazoa > Chordata > Actinopteri > Cypriniformes > Cyprinidae > Labeo > Labeo calbasu. The sequence continues at coordinate 5,737 of JAHKKF010402950.1, read as the reverse complement.
AGTGGCTGGTAATGTAAAGGATTAATGTTTCACCACCAGTAACACAAAACCACAGTGATGTAACCTAGTAACGCTTTAAATTATATCTTTTATTAATAAGTCATTTGCAAACATTCATGCTAAACTAATAAATAATGAACCTTTACATATATAGCGTAAAACTGTAATGCCATTAATGCACATTAACTAATCATCTGTTAAGCATTAATATATATATATATATATATATATATATATATAATGAAATTATGACGGTTATAGAATTGATGATAAAGTGTTACAGTATAGTTGTAGTGTAAAGGGTGCTTGGTTAGTCTATTCATTTCCAGTAACATGTGACTCTACTTCAAAGTATTAAATTCACTGTAAACTTTTTTTTGTCTATGTTTTAATGGGCTATAATTACAGCATGTAACAAAAGGTCTAACCATAACCTAGTCATCATTTACTCACCCTCATGTCATCCAAACCCCTATGACTTTCTTCCTGAAGATCTGAAACTGTTTTCCACGCAATTACTATGAACAGGGAAGCTTTCAAGCCTCAAAGAGAACGCAATAAACGTGTCGTTAACGTTGTCAACAAGACTCATGTACTGTATGATACGTCTAACAAAGACGTTTGACACCTTCTGTGAGAAGCAGACCGAACTTTAGGTGGTTATTATTTACTGATAGTGGCCTGGCCTAATTTTCCGCTCCAGTGAACCGAACCGTCAGTGAGTCGAACTTGAGAATCGGATCAGTTCGGTTCATGAACGAATCATTTTAAACTCGTCCCGTTAACCGAATCAACTACTAACTTTGGGTCTTTCCCTCACACTAAGCTCCCCGTTCGTTATAAATGCAAAGCAGTCTTTAATTGAAGCAGATTTAAAGAAAGTCATAGGGTTTGAACAACACATAAGTGAGTAAACAATGACAACTTACATTTTTGGGTGAACTAGTCCAGCAAGACTGAAACTGAAATAGAACAAGCACATGTATTTTTAAAGTTTAATTATGCTCAGTGCTTTTTTTAAAATTCACTTCAGGTTTCTGTTCTGTTTACAAATAAATGGTGTTCAATGGAAGTAGCCATTTCTGTTAAAAATAAATAAATAAGAATAAAATGGAAGCAAAATAACAAAAGAGAAAGGGAAATTATATCATTCATAATTCAGTGCTGCTCAGCCAGTCTGCATTACATACTAAAATTATTTTTAGCATGTTGTGACTTTAGTTGGCAGCACAAACACACATTCATTATTTCCAGCCCACTTTTGATTAACTCATTCACCTCTAAAACCACACACACACACTCTCAAACCCTTAAAAGTTGACTGTGTTTGCACAGGCGTCCTCTGCCAACAATACAAGTCATTATAATCAAATGCATTAATAGACGATGAGCCACGCTGCCTCAGAGAGCCTAATGATATATTTTGCATGGTTGTCTCTTTTCAAAAAACATGATTTTATTAAATGCCACTGTGATGTAAACAAGTTATTTTTACCTGTCGCTTCTTCTGCGCAGCTTGTGTTGTCGTGAACAATGAAGTGTTGACCTAAGTCGGTTACCTTACACATGAGGAATTTTCCTCTGCTCTTTGATGGTGCGTGAACATGACTATTACTGTCCACCTGATCTTTTGATTCATGGTTCTTCCGTGTGGCGCACAAATACATAAATACATATGTCATTTTGGTTTTGTGTGAACAGGAGCACACCAGGTGCTCTGTACTGCTCTCATATGAGTCATGTTTTACAGTCATTAGATATGAAGGGCTGTGCGGGAGCGCTATTATCTGTGGCCTAGGGTCCTTAGCAACAGACTTGATATGGACAAATGACACCTTCACTTCCTAAAAAAACAAACACAGCGTGCCAGCACTGTCTCACACCAATATTTTCACACTATACGTGCATAATTATCCGCCTGGACTTCCCTCCTTGGGAAAATTTTGTTTTCCTCAAAGCCACGGCCTCTTTTACACATAATTGTCTGTTTTCGGCTTGAACTTTTATTGTGAAAACAACCTGTATGCTTCACAGCTGCTACAGTTTTGCTGAACATGTTCACTCTTGCATTTCTATTTATTTTTAGACATTCTACACTCTAACTCAATCAGCTCATGTCCGTTTTTATCCTAATTCTTATTCGTTTTGCAATTCAGCTCATTTTCTGCTGTTAAGGGCTAAATTGCAAAATGTAGGTCAGGAGAATCTTATAATGCATTTGCTAATTTATGTTCATATCTAACTGGACACAATCTCCTTCTCAGTCTAAACTCTTTTGTTTGGAAATGTACTGATATACTTGAACAATATTCTGAATGAGGTGTTTATATGCAACTAAATTTTGAGTAATACAGGCGCACGCTACTGTTTAAAATTTGGGCTCAGTACGTTTTTGATGTTTTTGAAAGAAGTCTCTTCTGCTCACCAAGGCTGCATTTATTTGATCAAAAATACAGTAAAAACTGTAAAAATTATGACATATTATTACAATTTAAAATAGCTGTTTTCAATGTGAATATGTTGTAAAGTGTAATTTATTCCTGTGATTTAAAGCTGAATTTTCAGCATAATTACTTCAGTCTTAAGTGTCTCATGATCCTTTAGAATTCATTATAATATTCTGATTTGCTGATCAATGTTAAAAAAACAGTTGTGCTGCTTCACATTGTAAAAACCAAAAAATTGAAATAGAAATAATTTGTAACAATATAAATTCCAATCAAATCAATCAGTCAATAACAACACTTACTGACCACAAGCCTTTGAATGGTAGTGTAAAGCAAATGTCTTTTTAATGTTTTTTTTTTTTTTAATTAATTATTATTTTTTTTTTTATTCCAAATTCCAATACTAATCCTCATTTGTTTGTCATTTTAAACTGTGTGATTTATCTCAATAAACTGGTGTTATTTTGTATTATTTTTAATTAGCAGTATGTATCATTATATCCACCGGCATTTATTTGCGGATTTAAGAGTTCTTTTAATTTTTCATTTTACGCACTTCTCTCTTCCCAGTTTTCCGCATGAGTTTGTATGTGTGGATTGATGCCTGTCACTGCTGTTTTATCTAGGGTTTTTGTTCTGCCTTTTAAAACCCTTTTCTCTCTTCCTCAATATCCTGTGAAGATTGAGCTACTTAGACAGTCCACAAAAGCGTCAGATGAAAGATGGAATAATATGTTCATTTTCATAGTGTTAACAGACAAGAGAGAAATACATTCATTCCCTGACACTCTTTTTATGACAAAGAATACAAGAATTTGTACAATAGCACAAAGCAAAATTATACTTTAAGTGATATTTCTAGCTGATTTAACAAATATAAGGTAGTTTTGGTGCTATGCATGAATGTATTTAGGTTGATTCAGCAATATTAAATAATATTTTGGATTTAATCAGAAGCAGTCAATTTAGATTTTACCATTCTTAGGTTACAGTGCATATAATACTTTGTGGTAACACTTTAGTTTAGTGACCAGTTGTCACTGTTAACAAGTTGTTTATTAGCATGCATATAGCATATTGGCTGTTTATTAGTACTTACAAAGTACATGTTAATGCTTTAATCTGCATGACCATTTTAGATCACCTAATCCACCCCATACCTAAACTAACAACTAACAACTGAATAACTATTAATAAGCAGCAAATGTGAACCTGGACAACAAACCAGTTGTAAGGGTATTTTTTTTTTTTTTTTATGTTTGTTAGGATAGGACATTATTTGGCCGAGACACAACTATTTGAAAATCTGGAATCTGAGGGTTAAAAAAACTTAAAATACTAAGAAAATCGCCTTTAAAGTTGTCCAAATGAAGTTCTTAGCAATGCATATTACTAATTAAGTGTTTATATATTTACGGAAGGAAATTTACAAAATATCTTCATGGAACATGATCTTTGCTTAATATCCTAATGATTTTTGCCATAAAAGAAAAAAAAATGACCCATACAATGTATTGTTGGCTATTGCTACAAATATACCTGTGCTACTTATGACTGGTTTCACGGTCCAGGGTGACAAATTATGAGTTTATTGAGGCAAAAATCGTAGTTAAGTGTGAATATGTGTTTACTAATCTAAAGTGTTACCATTTTTGCCTGTCTTGTTTTAGGATTTTCTTGATGTCACTTGTACTCTCAAGAGAAAATCACAAATAAAAACTCTTTAGTATCACTTTTTCCCTCTTTTAAGATTATATTGAGACCAAATGGAGACTTTTGTTTCAGTTTTTTGCTCCTCAGATTGATTCTCACACATCTAGAGATTCAGATTGCACTCAGTTTGGCCAGAAACCAAAGTCTGTGTTCACAAATCGCAGATCTTAATATGAATTCAAACATTTCTCATCGGTTCTCTGATACAGCATTCACATCCATTTCATAGCTCTATACCCTTACTGTATGTCAACGAGTGTCTCATTGGTGTCTGTTTTATAGCTCTAAAATGAAAATCTTCACAGAGAAGACCTGAGCTGTGAAAGATCAACCTCTGAGCAATAACGTTCTCCTCACTGCTGTGTTTTTTTACTGCTCTCAATCGTTCACCCACAGGTAAATGTTCCAAGTTTGATCAAGGGCAAATATCTCCTGGCCTCGGAGATGAATTAAACTCGCAAGGTTTGCTCTGTTCATTTTTGTTTTTACGAGAGCAAATGTCGCCGTTTTTCCAGCACGCGGCCATTACTGACGGGTATTGTCTGACATCTGCATAAATGCAGCGCATATTTATGATGTGTCAGCTGTGTTTGTCAGGCCGGACCTCACGGCGCGCTAAATCCAGCCCCTAAAGCTGCCAGCGGTAAGGTGCGACTTCAGGATTGACAGGTCTGTGAGTGACAGAATGAATATTTCTTCAGGAATATCAGCTCTGTCGGTTCGTCAATGGATTACTAAAAACAAGCCTGTGTTTTTACTGCCTCCATGTTTCCACTCCACACACTCCGCTGCTGCGATTGTAAAGAATGAGAGGTTATATATTGAAGAGAAAAACTGAATATGCTTGTGTGAATGTATTTTATGTTATAGACTTTCTTTGGTTAAACTTTTTAAAATGTAACTTCATCATTTACAGAGAGGCGAGAAAACAAACAGGATTTCTAGTCACTAATTAGATTAAAATAAAGAGCCCAAGTCAGTAATTGCTGTTAGGAATTGAGAGTTACTTACATAAATATGGAATGTTTTGAAGGCCAATTAATACCACAAAACATCCAATGCTTTATTGATATATTGGTTTGTGTTTATATGTGTATATACAGTTATGTTTATATACAGTTTATATATATATATACAGTTGAGGTCAAAAGTTTACATAAACCTTGCTGGATCTGCAAAATGTTAATTATTTTACCAAAATAAAAAGGGGTCACACAAAATGCATGTTATTTATTTATTTTTTTTATATACTACTGACATGAATAAAATATTCCTCATAAAAGACTTTTACCTATAGTTCACAAGAGAAAATAATAGCTGAAATATAAAAATGACCCCGTTCAAAAGTTTACATACGCTTGATTCTTAATACTGTGTTGTTACCTGAATGATCCACAGCTGTGTTCTTTTGGTTTAGTGATAGTTGTTCATGAGTCACTTGCTTGTCCTGAACGGTTAAACTACCTGCTGTTCTTCAGAAAAAAATCCTTCAGGTCCCACAAATTCTTTGGTTTTTCAGCATTTTTGTGTATTGGAACCCTTTCCAACAATGACTGTATGATTTTGAGATCCATCTT
>JAHKKF010402916.1:0-16035 GCA_019740295.1 Labeo calbasu | reverse complement strand
CCCAAACCCCCCCAAACTTGCAGGGTTCGCGCCGCACTTTCCATTCGCTGTCGAGCTCAGGCAGCCATGTGATGAAGTTCTGCTCTTCCCTCACACCTTCTCATCCTGAGGATGGAATAAGATGCTTTCAAACGACGATGCCTCTTTAGCAAACAAGGATTTCGCGGATGTGCTTTCTAATCGAGGATGTTCGTTTATCCGTTTCACATCCAGATGACCGGGTTTTCGATGCCATGAGGGAGTCCAAAGAATGTAAGTACTTCATGCTTCTAATTTAGCAAAAATAGGCCATGTGAAATCAGTAGCTTTAATATCGTGTAGAATGCTTGCAGTTTCATAGACGGAAAAAGAATCATTTTTAAAATAGCTGGCCTGTGTTTTCTCAGGCGTCCTTGTCAGAAAAAGAAAAATGAAAACCAAAAATTCCAAAACCAGTTTAAAATGGTTAATTATTTTCTAATGTAACGTTTAGCTTATGAATCAGTAGGAGTATTATATGTAATTTTTTGTGTAAAATATTACCAAAACCCCTTTTTAAAACACTCATTGCTAATTTAAAGTCTTTATACTTTATTAACGCACAGGCTTAGCTGACCTGCAAATCATTGGCTGTTCAGCAAACGATAACTGATAAAAAAAGTGTTAATTGTCCTCTGTGTGACGTCACGCCGAACACCCTAAGTGGTTAATTGCTTCAGGGTGGTTAAATTAAGAGCTACTATTAAAGATAACTGATAAAATTATGTTTTGCTTTAAAATGACGTTGCTAATTATTTTATTTTATTCCGAGTCATTCCGAAGACTGTAAAATCAAGCTCAACCTTTGTTCTACTGTAATTTGCATCCTCGAGAAGAGAGGTGATGCTTAATTTGCTTCATCCAGCTGCTTTATTTTCTCTCATTTAGATGATTAAGGACATTTTCATTTAGGCATTTATAGTTTCTAATAGAGCTTGAAAAACATATACGCGTCGATTATGTGTGTACTAAGATTAACTGAATAAATATGCACAAAAGTGAAAAATATATTTAGAGGCATTTACATATAGATAATGCTTTATTTAGTGGAGAAATAATGGATAGGTAATTTTGTTTATATTTTATGTAGCGTTAGTTTTATGTTTTGTATGAATAAACGTGAACCGTTTGTATTAATATACCGAAGAATAAATGCTCGTTCATTATAATATTTACATATTTACAGGCCTGTTTACGTTGCAACAGATCAGTGAAGCATTTCTGAAATCTAATCTCCTCATAATCATTGATTATGATTCATAATTACACTGCAGAACCTTAAAAGCGTCCGCACAAGCTGTTTGTTGAACAAACAAACTTGAAGTTTCACTCTTGTGTTTAAAACTAAACCACTGGAAGAGAAAAGATGAAGTCTATAGCAGTGTCATAAATGAATGAGCAGTATTTGCCATCTGAAGGAAGTTTCCAGGGCATGTATTACCTTCGTGCGCACAAATATTTCTCTATGACCAAAACGAGTATGCTAGTTTAGAATATGCTATAAATGTTGGAAAAGCAAATTAATTGACATAAAAAGTCACTACCATTTTTAATCCCAATTAGCCCTGGTTAATTAATTTCTGATCCTACACTCATAATTGCACTGCAGAAGAGGGGCAAGCCGGTGTGCGTCGCCGCGTGCGTCTCTCCAAATGGACATTAAAATTCGGCGCGACCCCGAGACCTCTGACCTCACGAGGTTTGTGCGCATTTTGGGCACTAGAGCTGGAGCCCATTGAGTGCGTCAGTCCTGTCATCCGTGAGCACGTCATCCGTGTGCCATAAGGACGTCATGATGCTACCCCGAGCAAGAGGAGCGAAAATGCCTCCGGATCAAACCTGCGCGCATTTTACGCATGATACGAGAGCGATATTTGAAGCCCAAACCCAAGTACGCATGTGTTTACTCTCCAGCTCTCGCTCCGTGGCCGATGCTGTCTTTCTGCCTTGCGTTTTTTGCTGCGTGCCCGTTTATTCTCTTGCCTGGATACGCAGGATTTCATGCGTACCGCACTGTAAATCCAGCCAAGCCGAGCTCCGGCTGGAATAAAAGCATCCTCGCTGCTATGGATGGATGTAGCAGGCTCGCGTCTTGTAGGTCTGAGAATTAAGAAGTTCAACAATTACGCGCGGGAGCCAAGTTGGATGGGATCGACCTCATTTGGAGGAACTTTCTGTTTTTTTTTTGCGTGCAACTAATTACTCGCATCTGCTGACTTGGAGTAATTGGGGCATTTTGCACTTGTTGTGGTGTGACACATCACGTTGGAGGCGTGTTGTTATCTTTGGTTATCTAGCTGTATGAGTGTGCTGGTCGTCATAAAGCTAGATAACCGAAAGTAAGAACCGCTTCTATCAGCATCTCAGCGTGGAGCGTTAAATCGGTGAAATATAGGCGATAGATATTTTGTCGAACGCGTAAACGCTTCAGGATGGTCTGTTTGTTATATAGGACTAAAATTAAAGCGTTTGGATGAAGCACATAGGAGACAAAGGCGTAAGTTTGTTGTAGTTGTCAGCTCATTGGAACCCACGTGCGTCCGAGTATCGTTGACTCTGGACTTATTCAAGCTCCTCAAATGAAATAATTGGGACATAATGGGATGGAGGAAGGAATTGGCATAGAAACTCATCCTTAATTGATGCGGTCGAGCGCACGTGGGGGAGATGATGTGAACGCCCGTGGACCCCCATTCCCACGCTCGAGGGCAAGTGGGCAATGTCTTGTCTGGGGCAGAATATGACAGACAGCCCTGCGAGGGGGGGCCCAAGTGCGCCCTGCTCATCTGCATCTCTGTGGAGGGTGGAACGGCGGAGATGGAGTGAATGGAGGATGCTGGAGAGCCTGTGTGTGACGGGAATGTGTAACGGGATGCTGTACTTACACATCCACACACGAATCAACGGGCGACTCGTAAACTATCCACGACTAGGCCGACGTAGAGGCCCCAAGAGCTGACAACTGATTTAGAGGCTCTCTCTCACACATCATTAAGCAGCTGGCTGAATATCGTTGACAAAAATCGTTACCGTGTTTTTCTTTCACTTTCAGTTGACTTTCTGTTCTTTTTTTCTAAAGGTACTTTCAAACCCAAACCCTAAACATAACCCCTACTTCTTTATATTAATTTAAGATATTTAATTTAATATCTTTCTTGCCATTTGGTCTGGTTAATGCTGTAGAAATGCATATATAATTATTCTCAAATAGATTTAACGTTTCTCATATAGATACACACAGTTAAAAAATATTTTAATATTTTAAAAGACAGTGTATGTATGTATTTATTTATTTATTTTTTAGAAATAAAAGGTATGAATTACCTTAGAGTTTTTGGACTATATTACATTTAACAAAGTGATACTGTACTTATTTTTTTAATAATATGTGATCCTAGACCACAAAACCAGTCATAAGGGTACATTTTTTTTAAAATTGAGAAAATCTGAAAGCTGACTAAATAAGCTTTTCATTGATGTATGGTTTGTTAGGATAGGACAATATTTGGCCGAGCCAACTATTTGAAAATCTAGAATCTAAAGGGTGCAAAAAAATCTAAATATCGAGAAAATCGTCTTTAAAGTAGTCCAAATGAATTTCTTAGTAATGCATAAAAGAAAAATCTATAATTTTGACCCATATAATACAAACATACCAGTGCTACTTAAGACTTAATGTTCTGGGTCACATATGTTTTTTGTAAGTAGTAAGTATGAATTACCTTACAGTTTTTGGAGAAAATACATATGAAATTTATTTTACAATGAATCTAAATAATGAATCATCTCATAATTTGTAATTAAAACAGAATGGAATATTTCCGAAATTTTCAGTGCAAGCCATTTCTTTTGATTTTATTTAAAACGTTGTTTTTGCGTTACTGTAGTGTTTTCTGCTACTTTTTGTTATTATTTTGTGTTTGCTGCATAATAAAAAATATCAAGGGCACAAAAATATTTTATTAGACAATTTCACTCTGTGCCAATGCAATGCTTCTGATAGAAGATGTAGTCTTTGGTGTTTCTGGGTGCTGTGCAATGATATTGACATTGTTTCACATTATATCTATTGCTGTATTGCATATTTTAGCATATGCAATCAGTTTTGATGGTCATCTTGAACTTGAATTTGACCATGAAGCACATGCTGAACTCTGAACTTTGATTCCTTTGGGACAGAGGGCGTGAGAGGTCAGACGGGTCACCACTTGAGGTCACATTGAGGACTCGAGCTAAAAAAGAAGACAGAACTTGAAAAACAAAAATCAAATGTATTTCCAGAATGTTTAGGAACCTGCTTGCTTCAAAAGAGAAGAAACTAGAAATGAGCCACTTAGTCAAAACATTTGCCTGAACAAAATATACAATTTAAAATAAATGGTGTGAGATGTATAATCTAAATCATTTATTCAGATCACACAGATTGCATTTTAATATTATTTTGATTTAAATAGTTAATAATTTATTTATTATTATTCAGTGGTTTTGGTGTGAGGAAAACGTAAAATGACTTCCTATGAATATTCAAATAAAATGTAATATAATCACTGACAATTTTGCCACTTCCTATTTCAACACCTGAACTAAATAAAGAAACTGTAAATAATTTAGTGGTGAAAGAGAGAGAGCATAAGATCACAAGAACATCTGCTAATCAACCTGCGGTTATGATGTTCCCGCCCACTTTTGGCAAATCTGTCATGTGTGATGAGCTCTTGAGCTGATTGGAGTTTCCATGGAGATGATGAGGCGAGCTGACTCTCTATATGAGCCGGAGGTGCCAGTGTGTCTATAGCTGCAATAAGTGTAATGAGAATCACCTCGTGTTACTGTGCTTTAGTCAGAGGTATTTCTATCTCAGATCTTCTGAGAGCAATTTATAATGAGAACATAATCTGTCATCAACACTGAAGGATATTAATACTGAACCACAGCAGTTGTTCATAAAGATCAGCTGTATTTCACAAGCTGATTTTTCTTGAATGAATGGGCTACAAATACACTGAGAGGAAATTTCAAATCCTGATATCCTGTAATTGTGTTTCCATCTCTGATTTATAACAAATCTTCTAATGTTTTCGAAAACAGCTGATAGCGCAATCTGCAAATGACTTTGTACTTCATAAACGTCGAGTCGGCTCATTAATACAACGAGACTGCTAATTTGCTGAGAGACTCTGGGATTTTGATGGAGAGACACAAGGAGCTGCTTTTCTTTCAGTTGAGGGCAAACAGACAGCAAGACCGAATAAAACAGAATTAACCGTGGAATTACTGCTAGCATTAAATCTTTGGATTGTATTTGGATTAAATGACAACATATTTTGACAAACTAACATTCACTTAAGAATCTAATATTACAATAAACCTGCAGGAAAGACAATAAAAGCACTAATTTGTGTGATGTTGCAAAGTCGTAATCTGAAAATGATCACTTTGATTAACCGTCAGCGGTTCATGGGCATCTCCAAACACGTCATTGTCCACCGTGGAAGCGATGCCTTCTGTTTGCCACCATCTTATGGCTTTGGCAGTGGAGACTGAGAGGGCAATCCCAAAATGTCTGCTGGCACACACTCACACACACACGCACACACACACACGTCGCACGCTTTGCATATGTCACAGCACAATGGCTGCCCGTTACCATGAATACCAATTTTCTAATTAGCACCATTTTCATTGGTTTAGCACCCTGAGCTCCAGCGTATGATTGGTGGTAATCACACTGCCTGGAGATTCTCAGGAGAGCCGCTTTTGATGAACGTTTGGCATCTCGTGTTTTGATTCGGCGTCGCGTGTACAGTAAAAACACCGTACGGATGTAGATAGTTCTGCTTTTCTACAGTAAAAACAAATATGTGGTTTATGACTTCTTAAGCTTGCACGTTACTTTTATATTTGCATACATATCAGTACAGTACACACATGCTCAGCATTTCAGTACAGTGATACCAAAGAGAGGAATTTTGATCACTTTTAGAGTCAGTGGCATGCATGAAATATGAACGGAGGAAGTACAGATAGATGGCAGACATGAGAAACGCTGTTAATAATTCATTCAGATTTAAGATATTCATGCAATAATAGGTGCCGTTGATACTTACGCACTTGTGAAACATATCTTAAGCATGAACAGATTTTTGCTTGTGGCCTCTATTCTTTCTTTTAGACTGCAGTCAAAGACTGGTGTGGCAAAAATAAAGTGTAGCATAAACAGTAGGTCGTGGGTTTGATTCCCCAAAAATGCATGGATTGATCAAATGTATTGTTTGAATGCCATTTAAGTTGCTTTGGATAAAAATGTATGACAAATGTAAATTTAAAAATTATATGTAGATTAAATATTATATGTATCTCTGAATATGAGAAACTGAGCTCACCATTATATATAGTCTTGTTGCATGTATAAACCACTTTAAAAGACATAAATAAAACATTTTATAGCTTAAACACTAGTTTTATATTTCACCCTAAATGCATTTTAAATGCATGCATATAAGATCAGTGCAAACATTTCAAACATGCTCTAAAAGTGATCAAAATTCCTCTTTCCGGTATCACCGTAGTATGAAATGCTGAGTGGTATGCATGAAATCTGAACAGAATGAGTACAGATTGATGGCAGACATGAGAAATGGCATTAATAATTTACAAATTTAAGATATTCATGCAATAGGTGCCGTTGATACTTATGCACTGTAAGAACAATATAAAACATTTCATAGTAGTGATACCACAGAGGAATTTTGATCACTTTTAGAGTTACATCATTTTCTGACTACAATTAAATACTATCCATTAAAAGTTATTGCATAAAATGGCATTAAAAACTGCCTGATATGGCGTGTATAAAATGTAGCTCAGCAGTAGGTCATTGGTTCGATTTCCGAGGATAGCATGAACTAATAATTTTTTTTTTTAAATCCAACTTAAGTTGTTTTGTATAAAATTGTATTGCAAATGTAAATTTAGACATTATATGTACCTCACCATTATCCAGAGTCTTGTTGCATGCATAAACCATGGATGAAGATGTTCAGCAAAACAAGTATTTTTTGAGTTCCTTAGCTTAAAAATTAGTTATATATTTCACCAAAACTTAATTTTAAATGCATATCAGAACAGTGCACACATTGTCCATGTGCACATTTCAAACATGTTCAATATTTCATAATACAGTGATACCAGAGAGGAATATTGATCACTTTTAGAGTCACATCGGTGCTTAAGCATGAACAGATTTTGCAAGTGACGTTTATTCTTTCTTTCTGACCAGAACTAAATACTATTCATTAAAAGTTATTCCATAAAATGGCATTAAATAGTTGCCTGGTATGGCATACATCAAATGTAGCTCAACTGGTAGGTCTTGGGTTCGATTCCCCAGGCATGTATGAACTGAAAAATTGACATAAATGAAGACATTGTAGTTATGCTTTTCTAAAGCGAAAACAAATGTTTTATGGCTTCTTTAGCTTAAAAGGTAGTTTTATATTTCACCCAAAATTCATGTTTAGTGCCTAAATATCAAAACAGTGCACACATTTTTCATGTGCACATTTCAAACATGTTAAACATTTTATAGTACAGTGATACCAGAGAGAAATTTTGAGTTACATCGATAACTTAAGCATGAATAGATTTTGCTAGGGGCCTTATTTCTTTTCAACTACAATCAGATAATGTCCACTAACAGTGATTGCATGAATTTGCATTAAAAATTGCACGTATGGTGTAAATAAAATGTAGCTCAAGCAGTAGGTCATAGGTTTGATTCCCCAGGAATGCATGAACTGAAAAATGTAAAAATGCATGTCCTAAAATATGTGGAAAATGTAAATCTAGACATTATATATACTTGTAAATATGAGACATTTAGCGTGCCATTATAGAGTCTCGTTGCATGTATAAACCACTTGTATTACGTATAAAGACCATATGGATAAAGATGTTAGTTCTTTCTACAGTGAAAACAAGTGTTTTATGACTTCTTTAGCTTAAAAACTAGTTTCATATTGCACTCAAAATTCATTTTAAGTGCATACATATCAGAACAGTTCACATATTTTCCATGTGCAGATTTTAAATATGTTCAACATTTCATAGTACAGTGTATCCAAAGAGGAATCTGGAGTCAAATCAGTGGCTTAAGTGTGAATAGATTTGGCTAGTGGCTACTACAATCAAAACTACAATCAAATAATCTCCATTAAAAGTGTTTGCATACATTTGCATTAAAAATTGCATGTATGGCATTAATAAAATGTAGCTCAAGCAGTAGGTCATAGGTTTGATTCCCCAGGAATGCATCAATTGAAAAAAAAAAAAAAAAAAAGTGAAAATGCATGTCCAAAAATGTATGGAAAATGTAAATCTAGACAGTATATATGTACCTCTAAATATGAGACATTGAGCTCGCCATTATAGAGCGTCGTTGCATGTATAAAGCGTCGATGTTAGTTCTGCTTTTCTACAGCGAAAACAAGTGACTTCTTTAATTTAAAAACTAGTTTCTAATTTCACCCAAAATTCATTTTAAGTGCATACATATCAGAACAGTGCACACATTTTCCATGTGTACATTTCAAATATGTTCAACATGTCATAGTACAGTGATTCCATAGAGGAATTTTGAGTCATAGCAGTGGCTTAAGTGTCAATAGATTTTGCTAGTGGCTATCATAATCAAAACTACAATCAAATTATGTCTATTAAAAGTGATTGCATACATTTTCATTAAAATTACATATATGGGGTAAATAAAATGTCGCTCAAACAATAGGTCACAGGTTCGATTTCCCTGGAATGCATGAACTGACCAAATGTTTTCTTTAAATCCAATTTAAGTTGCTTTGGATCAAAATGTATGTCAAATGTAAATCTAGACATTATACGTACCTCTAAATACAATGCACTGAGCTCACCATTTTGTAGTAAAGCTAACAGAATTGTATGTGCCTTTATCGTGGGTGTAATGTGAAATCTCTGTGTTTCTGTGTGTGTTAGAGGCAGCTGGAGCTCGGAGTCGCCCGCAGGAGGAAGTGGAGGCAGCGCTGCCTCATGAGGCTGATGCAACATGAGGTGAGTGGAGAGCCAGAGGCCAGAAAAAGGGATGTGAACATCCTCTGCGGACCATTCATAGACACATGCACATGTGTGTGTTTGCAGAAGATGCTCGTAGCACATCTGAGATTTGTTTTCCAATTGCATACAAATCCAAAAGCTCAAAGATATGCATGCAAATGATCAAAAACGTGAGTGCAAAAATAAACATCAAACAATATTGGTGAGGGGTTAAAGGTGGGAGACACACCGGCTGTAAATATTAATGATATGTTGCAGTGTTAATGTCACTGATGTGTTCGGAAAAAAAAAAAAAAAAAGACTTACCTTGGTCAGAAGAAATGTTTGTCGAGCCAGAAGACTCAACAATCATGGTGTGTGTATGTGTGTGTGTGTCTGAATCAGGGTGGTTTAGAAAACCAGGCCAAAGGCAACATTAAACCCCTGACCTATTTCTTCAAATCAAGTCGGTCGAATTGGACTGTTACATTAGACTCCCATTGAAGTTCTCCGTGATAGCAGTGTGATAATGATGTGATATTTAGATTATAATTACGAAACGGTGGGTCTGCATGAACCCGAAAGCATTTGGTGTGTGTGTGTTTGCAGAAATAGGATTAATAATAGAATAAAACAGCATGCAAATATCAATAAGCAACAACAAAACAATCCACAAATAAATATATTCATATTTTTTTCTGTAGCTAATTTGTTGATTGTTGTTAAATGTGCACCGCTGTGTAAATATTAGCAGCCCAGCTTTCATCGAAATCTTCCTATCCAACCGTAAATGTGTATTTTTGCGTGTGAGGTGGATTTGCGCGGGCTTCATCTTTTTTTTTTTTTTTTCCATGGTTCCCACCCAGGGAACAAAAGGCATGTGCATAATAAAATCATGCAAATGCATGCAAATTGCAAAGCCAAAATAGGGGTATGGACTTGGTGCTTTCCTTTGTGATGCAATCATCCCCCTCACTGTGTACTTAAAGTGCTGGGTTAAGCAGGAGACAAAATGCTTTGAATGGACCAGAAAAGAGAACAAAAAAGAAAAACAGGTGTCTTTTCCTGTGCGCTGTTTTTACGTAAAGAAAAATACAGAAAAAGGAAGAAACATTAAATTATCCATCTTTGTGGGAAATATATTTGGCTAATTTAAGGGAAAAAAACTCGCACACACAAGCTGTACAGAAAAATGCTTGTATTTATATTAGGGTTGTTAACTATAATAACCCTGATATAAATATATTTTCTTGTACAGCCTGTGTATGTGCATTTTTTTTTTTAATTAGCATAAACAAAATTAGTTTAAATTTATAACTATTTATAACTATTTTTTTCTATTTTTAAAATTTATTTTAGTTAACTAAAACTAAAAATGAAACAAACCATTTTCATTACTGGAAATTAAACAAATGCTGACCGAAAAAATATAATATAATATAATACAATATAATATAATTTTAATTTAGTTTAACTTGATGAAAACTACAGTATATAAAGAAAAACACAAAATAACTAAAATTTAACTTAAAAAAAAATTCATAAAAAATAAAAAAGAATCTTAGTGTTATTAAAATAAAAATAAATATTACATCCTTAAACCAGATTTTTGTTTATGCACAAAACATTCTATATTTTGGCCACATGTTCTATACGTTTATCAGCACGCCTATCCGTTCCCACATTAAAAGTGGGGTTTTTTTTTACCCCAGACGAGAGGGGCTTCTCTCTCAGACACAATATGGCGAGATGTGCACAGGCCCAGCGTGCAGACAGACGCCTCACAAGCTTCTTATAATGCGTGTCGACATTAACATTCTTGCATGTCTAATGCCGAGCTCGCAGCAGACACACGGTGTCCGGAGAGCGTGTGAATGGGGCCGTTATAGACAGCACCGTCTTAATGATTTATTAATCTGCACGGGCCTCATCTGAATATATCGGAGCCTTGGATGCTGAGCAGCAGCTCTGCTGGGCAGATGGGCCGACTGCAGACGTTCAGCGCAGTGTGTGAGTGTGTGTGTGTGTGCATGTCGCAGTGCTGACGGCCATAGAAACACACACTGCAGAGCTGCACGTTATTTCAAAAAGCAAGTGTTTTTTGAAATTCAGTTCATGTAGTGAACGTTTTCAGTGTTATTTGTTAATTAATTCGACACGTTAATGAATTGCAGTGGCGTTTTGATATCATGCAATATGCATGAGAAATTAAACTGAGCTTGGATGCAAGAATTCATCTTTATTGACTGGTTTAGAAGATGCATTGAGTTTAAGCTCAAAAAGATCTCATGTTTCCTTGTTCTCTGGGTTAAATGCATTTTGCACAAAGTTTGAGAACCACTTCAGTACAAATACAGTGCAGTGATGTGAAGAAGTGATGCTCTATAATATCAGGATCACATAAATAACCTATTTTACCCACTGATTTACATCTGAAATATGTTGTGTGAAAGTTTGCATCCGAATTATTGATCAAACATGGCTGCATCAATTTATATATGCAACGCTGGACCACAAAACCAGTCATAAGGGTCCATTTTTTTTTAAATTGAGATTTCTACATATTCTGAAAGTCTAAATAATTTCAATTGATGTATCGTTTGTTAGAACAGAAGCATATTTGGCTGAGATACAACTATTTGAAAATCTTGAATCTGAAAGTGTAAAAAAATCGCCTTTAAAGTTGTCCAAATGAAGTTCTTAGCAATACATATTACTAATCAAAAATTAAGTTTTGATATATTAACGGTAGGAAATTCACAAAATATCTGCATGGAACATAATCTTTACTTAACATCGTAATGATTTATGGCATAAAAGAAAAATTGACACATAAAAAAATCTGAATCTGCTAAAGCACAGAAATAAATTACATTTTATATATATTAAAATATACATTTTAAAATAGATTTAAAAAGTTGTACTCTTTTTTTTTTTTGTAATAATATTCCACAATATTACTATTTTTACTGTCTTGGTGAGCATAAAAGATAAAACAAAAAAATCGTACTAACCCCAAACTTTTATGCATTTTAAATGTTATACATTCGAATGACTTGTATAGCAATGCAACATATCTTTTTGCATTGGCGAACAGCAGTTTTACAAGCTTATAACAAGCTCTGCTAAACGTATATTAGATTACTAAGAAGCATTTCATTTGATGGTCTCAGAAAACCTTTTATGTGCAGAGGATGTATCAAAACCATGTTTTGAAGCACGAAGGCCTAATTTTAGGGATGCTAAATCATTTTGTAATACTTTTTTTAAACAATATTCAGGTTCAAATCCATACTTGTCTATTTCCAGTCGGTTTTCATTCCTCTCTTAACGTCTCTCTGCTGAAGTGAGTGGCGATTAAGCAGCAGTATTTCAGCCCTATGAGAGACGCTGTTCTCTCTCGGGTCCCATGATGGAGTTCTGTGTTAAGAGTGGCGATGGAGAGAAAAAGTGAAGGAGGGGAGGACAAATTGGAGGGGGCTTACGGTGGCCCAGTCAAAGGGTCCATTGTGCTGGGGCGAGGAGCAGAGTTAATCAGGAGACCCAACAGTAATCAACGGTAGAGTTTGGGTCGGACAACTGCTTGGGTAAACATCCATTGTTCTTGGGCTGAGGTACCAAACAATGCCAGCATTGTCCCCGGGTCTCTCATTAGGGTGTGCTGGGGGTTACGAGCTCTCGGCTCGGGCTGTTAAGAGCTTCGGAAGCGGATGGGAACCAGAGGGGTAAAGCCGAGCGGAGGGGGAGAGGAACAGGCCTCTCACAGTCTCTCCGCCACAAAACCTTTTGGCCATGGGCCGCACAAGCTGCAGGAAAGAGAGAAAGGCCAAGCTTGTCATGACATCTTCACGTCAAAATCTCACGGAAGCCTGGAGGGGGGGGAAGGTTCAAAACAGGAGAGGATGACATGAACATCAATTAGATAGGGAGTTTTGGTCATCTTTAACCAATATCAGTAAAATCCAGACAGTGTCTACACGAAATATGCGGACCCTGGACCACAAAACCAGTCTTAAGTAGCAAGGGTATATGTGTAGCAATACATTGAATGGGTCAAAATCTTTTATGCCAAAAATCATTAGGATATTAAGTAAAGATCATGTTCCATTCAGATACTTTATTAATTTCCTACCGTAAATATATCAGAACTTAATTTTTAATTAGTAATATTGCTAAGAACGTAATTTGGATAACTTTTTAAAGGTGATTTTCTCAATATTTAGATTTTTCTGTACCCTCAGATTCCAGATTTTCAAATAGTTGTATCTCAGCCAAATATTGTACTATCCTTACAAACCATACACCTACTGAAAGCTTATTTATTCAGAAAAATTAACCTTTATGACTGGTTTTGTGGTCCAAGGTCGCATATATCCTATTTTAATTTTGTTACTGGTGAAAATGTGTCATTACTGAGCGAGTACACTAAAAATTTGTCTTCTAAGCTGTGTTTTTGTCTCACCCCGATTTATTATGGTAAGCCTAGGGCCGATAAAGTTGCTACTTCCGCCATTCGTCCGTGCGTGTTTACGTCATGTCCGTAAATAAGCAACAACGTGTTTTTTTGTTAGAAACGAACAGAACGTCATTAATGAGCGAATACACTAAAATCCGTCTTCCAAACCGTGCTTTTGTCTCACCACGATTGGTCATGGTAAGCCTACAATAAGCCTATAATAATATTTTATAGATGTCGGGCCGGATTTGCCGGGAAATCGCCTACTTCCGTTATTTGTCTGTGCGTGTTTACCTCCGACCATGAAGAAAAAATGCTCCGGTTGTTATATATCGTTATATCACCCGTAACTATCGGTACACCGGTACCAACACAAGCAGAAGCGAGTGCACGTAATTTCTAAATTTTCTATATTTCTCCGCAATGTGCAGTTTTATATTTCGACCGCTAGAGGGCCACGCTACATAAACCGATAGAGGCTAATATAACGTTACATAAATTTGCGTTGTTTTACATCAGCATGAAATTCATATTTTACTTTAAGTTTATTTAACATGCTAGTTACGTTGATACAAAATAAAAACTGGTGTAAGATTACAGGGAAAACACTGTAAAAACAATGCTCAGCAAGACAGGTATTACCTCAAGATTTTTCATAACTCAAGATACGTGTGACCCTGGACCACAAAACCAGCCATAACTGGGAGTTATACATCATCTGAAAGCTGAGTAAATAATCTTTAATAATCTTTATTATATTTGGCCGTGATATGACTATTTGAAAATCTGGGTGCAAAAAAATCTAAATATTGAGAAAATCACCTTTAAACCTGACCAAATGAAGTTTTTAGCAATGCATATTATTAAACAAAAATTAAGTTTTGATATATTTGCAGTAGGAAATTTACGAAACATCTTCATGGAACATGATCTTTACTCAGTATCCTTATGATTTTTGGTATAAATGAAAAAACGATAATTTTGACCCATATAATGCATTTTGGCTATTGCTACAAATTTACCTGAGCTACTTAGGACTAGTTATGATAATATGAAACATATGAATTAGAAATGCAAATATTTCAGTTAACGATCCCTATGACAAAATGATGACTTAACAAATCAGTAAACACTTAAATTGCGTGGAAACATCACAGAAAAATCTTGTTTCTTGTGTATGTGACATCCTGATTCAGAGAATTATTGATTCATCTTTCTGGATGGACAAATCTGGCACACATATGCACTAGTTTTATTCTAAGCACTCGACAGAGAGAAACAGAGAGAGAGGGGTTCATGTAACACTCTCCCATGAAGAAAGCATGTTACTGTAATTAGACAGTGGACGAGTTTGGCGCAAGCATAATTTCCCCCCAAAACCCTTTCATCTTCCTGTTCTCTCCCCCACCTAATTTTACATAATAGTAAGACACGGCAGGCATAAAACCTCTCCTTAAGTCATGACATGGCCTCTATATGTGTGTTTAATGAGTATGTATGTGCTGAAAATGGAGGTCTTTTGTTCGTTTTAGAATCTGGGAAATTTCTGAGCGCTGCGAACCATTTATCTACTATTTTGTGTGTGGGAAAATGGACGCTCTTTCGTGCCATTGCTTCGGTCGGTGGTATCTCTGTTATCTCAGAAAGCACATTGGGTCGAAAACGCATCGTTCTTGTGGGGATAAAATTCAGCTAGTGTGGGAAATGGGAAAAGAGAAGCTAGCGTCCGCCACCCCGAGCCATTAAACCGGGACAAGGCTCAGAGAAAGGGAACTCGGCGCTCTGGTTTGTGATTAGCTCCATTGTTGGAGATATTTTGAGGTTCGTTGGTCTCAGATAATGTTCCCTAATGAGTTCACACGAGCTTAGCTGAACCTTGTGTACAGACAGAGGTTATAGGGGACTGCAGATCCTGCATAATGCAATGTAAAAGACTACGTAAGGCCCGAGATATAACATGTGATTGGATTGTGAAAAGTGCCTGTGATATAATTGGTTCATTTGATTTACTTCACCCTGTTTACATCAGCAGAAAAGGCGTCAGAGGCAGAAAAAATATAAAATTTAGTTAAAAAATGACGAAAACTTATGTTCTAAAATACAATATCGTGCACAGCTGAATAACTTTACAATTTAACTTTAAAATAATAACGAATATGCATTTCTTTAGAATAATATGCGCTTATGAATGCTTTGCAAAAAAAGTAAATATAGCAAATTTTGATGTTGAAATAAAATAAAACCAATTAATTTGCTAATTTGCCCAGGACCACAAAACCAGTCTTAAGGGTTACATTTTTTTCAGTTGAGATTAATACATCATATGAAAGCTGGATAAATAAGCTTTTCACTGATTTATGGTTTGTTAGGATAGGTCATTATTTGGCTGAGATGCAACAATTTTTATTTGATAATTTTGACCCATACAATGCTATAGCTACAAATATACTTGTGCTACTTAAGACTGATTTATGGTCCAGGATCACACATATATA
>JAHKKF010402765.1:0-10151 GCA_019740295.1 Labeo calbasu | reverse complement strand
ATAAAATAAAATAAAATAAAATAAAATAAAATAAAATAAAATAAAATAAAATAAAATAAAATAAAATAAAATAAAATAAAATAAAATAATAAAAAAATAACATGAGATAAAATAAAATAAAATAAAATAAAATGACATCAAATAAAATAAAATGAAATCAAACAAATTGAGATGATCAAATAAAATAAAATAACGTCAAATAAAATGAGATGAGATAAACTTAAATAGAATTAGATAAATAAAATAAAATTATAAAAATAACACAAAACAAGATCAAATAAAATGGCATCAAATAAACTGAGATGAGATCAAATAAAATAAAATTAGATAAAATAAAATGGCATCAAATAAACTGAGATAAGACAAAATAAAATAAAATGAGATCAAATAAAATGAGATGAGATAAAATAAAATAAAATTAAATAAAATGAGATAAGATAAGATAAGACTTTCTATTTTAATATATATTTTATATGTAATGATTGCAAAGTTGTATTTTTAGCTGCCATTTCTCTTTTCTTTATTGTCACATGATCTTTCTGAAATCATTCTATTATGCAAATTGAAACTTGTATTATTATTTTCAATGTTGAAAGGACTCGTTCAATTTTTCAGGACTCGTTGATAAATAAAAAATTCAAAAGCACAGCATTTATTTGTAATAGAAATGTTTAAGAACACTATAAAAGTTTTTACTGTCACAATGTATTGTGTTCTTGTTAAAAAAAAAAAAAAAGACCCCAAACTTTTGAACAGTATCGTATGTAAGTTTTCTCAGTGAAGACATTTTGAGAGACATGAGAGCTTCCCGAACTGTTTACATGCTGTGATATGTCACGTCATCTGACAATCAACTGTTGGCGTTATTATTTTTCCAGGGACTCATGTTGATTTTTACCCAAATCCTACTGTAACACTTGAGCTGCGTGTCACGGTCCAAATGAACGGCAGGTTTCTTCAGGCTCTGATTCCGAGATGTCTGCTGATACACTGACACACAGACAAAGCCACACTTCACCCATGAAACCTGGAGCCTGACACGGCTTGTTGCTACTCAGCCGAGCCTGGCATCTTGCTTCGGGACCTGGCTTTAGGACCCCTGACTGTTGGCCGTGGCGTGCCCGCAGAGAAGTGTGACAGCGAGACCTGACAGCTCTGGGGCCGGACCCAGGGACGGGCTGTCACAGCCGCACAATGGAGCTCCGCTGGTGTAGCTCAGACATCAACAACACCCAGCTTCCTGCTGGCGGATTAGAAGGACCACGACTACAAAGAGGCATCTGACAAGAAAGCCGTGTTAAATTGGGCATTAAATTTAACATTCGGTCACAGGGTCATAAGTATTCAACGGGAGATCATGAAAAACAGACATTAGCGTTGGGGGTGAAAAAAAAAAAAGTTGAGTGAATTTTTCCAAGTGCTTAGAATGGGATAATGCACCCGGTACTAAACATTACAGCACTCGGGGTGCTTCTCAGTCCATAGAAATCCCATTATAAGCCTCTCAAAAGAACTGCATGGTCCTAATGAAGCAAAAACCGAGGAATGCGGCATTCCCCAAAGCTTCTTGTTTATTCGAAGACAGATTACAAAATTAATTTGGCCTCTCGCCCGTATCGCAGAAGTCTAATTAATCCAGGATTCGAGACAGACATATACTTGGATCCAGCCCTCGCTGACGGCGGGGATTGTAATCAGCTTGAAGCTTTCAAGAAGCAAAGACTGGAATCTCTTCAAAAGGCTCTCCAATGCATACTGGTCACACTCAATACGGACACTGTGCCTCATTAAAAAGAGACAGCAGGTGGGTAAAAGCTGCGAAACCTCTTAACCCGAAGAAGAAAAACTCCCCTAAAATTCTAAACTATTACCACACTTAAGGTTTCATCTGTGGTCACCCTGGTCAGCCCTACGTGCTTTCACTGGCCACTTGCAGGAGAGCCCTGTTTTAGTTTCTTTCAAACCCTGCTCCGCAACCACAGTAGAATAACACCACAGAACCCTGGCACAACGCTGCTGCAGTGCTCCTCGTGTCCAGCCGACTGCTACAGTCATCACGGATCAGGGACTGCCTGCTGTGCGTTTAATCAGTAATTTATTTATTTATTTATTTTTTAATATTAAGAAGTCTGTTTTGCTCCCCAAAGCTACATTTATTCGATCCAAAATACAGTCTAAATAAATAAATATAATATTGTGAAATATTTTTACAAATTAAAATAACTGCTTTTTATCTGAATATATTTTAAAATGCCTTTTATTTCTTTTTTGACAAAGCTGAATTTCAGCACCATTACTCCAGTCTTCAGTGTCACATGATCCTTCACAAATCATTCTAATATGATGGTTTGAATAGCTTATGACTTACAAACATTTATTATTATTAAAATAATATGAAAAATATATATAAAGAGAGTTCACATTCTGTACATTTTTTTCTTTTATGATTCCTTAAAAAATAGAAAGTTCAAAAGAACCACATTTATTTGAAAAATAGAAAGCTTTTGTAACATTATAAATGTCTTTTGATCAATTTAATGCATCTTTGCTGAATTAAAGACACAATATTTAAGATTTTTTACTCAAATATGCAAAAACCACTAGAACAGTGTTATATATTTTGCTGACTTGTGTACTTTATACCAAATATACATTATACCAAATGTTTCAAAGAACTTTTAAATCCAGAGAAATAAGCAATTTTATCTTGTCGCCGCCTGCCAGTGACGTCATACACCGCTGATTTTCCGAGACATGAAAATATCAAAATGATATGTCATTAGTAACCCTTTGAAATAATCAATAATTATTTTTTGACATTTGTTTGGAAAAGTGTGTGAAAAAGTGTGTTTTATGGCCGATGGGATAAGGTGTGTAATGAATTAACATATTTTTACAGTCATAAAAATTGTTATATATCTTAGCCCAGCTATTTCAAGCTGTTTGATCACATTCTAGGGTTACTATTATGCATTAAAAAAGCCTTATACAACATTGATATAAGCACTGAGATAAAAGACCAAAAAACACAACCATCAACATATTCAAAATTGTTACTTTTTATATTAGTGCTACCAGTATTACAACACCAATATTGTACATTTTTTGTAACATTTGATTTTTAAATTTAGTGCAATATTTTAATGTAATTTTCACTAACAGCTGCAATTGGATTTATATTGTATACCTAAGTTTACTGTTATCCCACCAGTCACTATTGTGACCATCAACATGTTTACTCATTCTGTGAC
This sequence comes from Labeo calbasu, assembly GCA_019740295.1. Taxonomy (NCBI): domain Eukaryota; kingdom Metazoa; phylum Chordata; class Actinopteri; order Cypriniformes; family Cyprinidae; genus Labeo; species Labeo calbasu. The sequence continues at coordinate 6,900 of JAHKKF010402765.1, read as the reverse complement.
CACACTCAAAAAAACTGAATATATGTGAATTCATATATTGATACTAGACACCTTAAACATAATGTGTAACAAAAATCTTTGTCATATCTTTATGTTAACATACGTTACTAGCCTTTTGTTTTGGAGCTTTGATGCAGCCGTCATTTTCTCAGAGTGCAAACAGGAAATAAACTGCTTTGGTCATGTGACAATTTGCACTAATCATGTGAAACTGCTCATATTTACAGTAACCGAGACCCTTTATTTTTCCCATATTTGCAATGTGGAAATAAAAGATTAAATGGGTTAATATGTTATGCATTTTAGATAGACGAATGCACAGAGTAGCTTCAAGCATCTGCGTTTCGCTTCCATGACTTTCAGCCCCACCCTGCTTCATACTACAGTGACCTTAAAAAGTCTTTAATACATTAGCTCATCCATGAACATGATTTCTTCCCGAGTCCAGAGGGATTGCATTGGCTGTGGGGATGAAGACAATAACTCCCATGATTCCACACTCAATTACAACCTCATCAAACTACGCCTTTGGTTCATTGTTTGTTTTAAATATGCGCCCTCTAGCGGCGAAAACTTACATTTCTTTAAAAAAATGTATACAACTGTCTTCAACACTGATAATAATAAATGTTTCTTGACCAGAAATCATCATGTGTAACCCTGGACCACAAAACCAGTCATAAGGGTCATTTTGATTTATACATAATCTGAAAACTGAATAAATAAGCTTTCTGTTGACATATGGTTTGTTAGGATATGACAATATTTGGTCGAGATACAACTATTTGAAAAACAGGGATCTGAGGATGCCAAAAAAAAAAAAAAAAAGAGAAACTTCCCTTAAAGTTGTCCAAAGGAAGTTCTTAGCAATACATATTACTAATCAAATATTATTATGGTAGGAAATGTACAAAATATCTTCATGGAGCATGATCTTTAATTAATATTCTAATGATTTTTGGCATAAAAGAAAAAGGGATCATTTTGACCCATACAATGTATTTTTGGCTATTGCTACAAATATACCTGTGCTACTTAAGACCGGTTTTGTAGTCTATGGTCACATATTAGAATGATTTCTGAAGGATCATGTGACATTGAAGACTGTAGTAATGATCCTGAAAAACTCGGCTTTTAAATGACAATTTAAAAGATATTAAACAGGTAACAGGTATCACTTGTAATATTTCACAATATTACTATCTTTACTGAATTTTAGATCAAATAAATTTGGACTTCTTTCAAAAACATTGAAAAAAATCAGTAACACTTTACAATGTCATTTGTTAACATTAGCTAATGTATTAATTAACATTAACAAATAATGTACAATACATTTATTACACTACTTATTAATCCTTAATGCAAATACAGTTGTCCATTGTTCGTTAGTTCACAGTGCATCAACTAATGTTAACAAATCCAACTTGTGATTTTAATAATGCATTAGTAATTGTTAAAATTAACATGAACTAAGATTAATTAATGCTGTAGAAGTATTGTTCATTCTTAGTTCATATTAACCAACTAATGAACCTTGTTGTAAAGTGTTACCAAACAATCTTACCAACCCCAAACTTTTGAATGGTGGTGTTATCTAAAAAACTTATCTGGAAACAAAAAAATTAATAGACCTATGAAACATCTCCAGGATATGTGGTTTGGCAAATTATTATTGCTGAACGCTTCATATCTTAGTCGCATCACCTTAAGACATAAAACAATTTGTCATGCGGTGTGACATCAAAAACTACGCTCTTGAGAAGTAAAACAGTGCTGCCTTGAAACTGTTCGCTTGACAAGAATTTATTATTTTTCTTATTTTACAGCAGCTCAGTTCCTTCGGCCTGTCACATTTGCTGATATGTTGTCGTCCTTGAATGTGTTTATGTGTACAGAAGAAGGGAGAGGGTCTTATTTTCCCCTGGGGTGAGCACTGTTTGGACTAGTGTTTTCTCTTTTTTCCCTGAAACGTTCAAGCCGCCCTTCATCAGCGCCCATACACAGCTTTTACTGTAAATGTCATTAATGGGCTATGACCTAAAACACTTTACAGACTGTAAAACACACACATACTGTGCCAGTAATGGGCCAAATCCTCAGGTCGCCAAAGCAATGACCTAAGAGCCTGGTCATTACCACTGAATTGACTGAGTTTATTTATTTATTTTTTCAGACATGAGCACAAGAGTGGTATTGATGGTGTGAAGGGGTGGAGTGGTGTCACTGTAATAGAAGTTGAAGGGACTGCTGAATGCACGCAGATTCTCATTGAAATGCAGCTCACTGCTGCGCTTTGACAGGCTTTGACATGCATATAGGCAACATTCCTCCCATCAACTCACCAGCATGAAAAATACATGCTGAATTTTCTTTGGATGTGACACTGAAAGAGCAATAACCTGCTGAGATTCAGTCACCGTATTTATCTTTTTTTTTTCTCTCTCTGTCTCTCTCTCATTGTAGTGGCTGATGCGTAAGAAAATATTCATATTATGAAAATGTTACCATTACATTTTCATATTTTAAAATGGATCATTTGCAATACCAGTTTCATTTATAGTAATAATAACAGGGCATGAGTTTCATGAGCTTTTTCATGGTGAAGTTTGCTAGCTTTGGGCAAAGTCTGTAATGCAGCAATGACAAGGTTTCATTCACAGTTTCTTTGTCTCCACTTCACACATTACTAGAGGCAACTTCCGCCATCTCCGAGGGCTTCATAATTTAAGGTTGTTTTAATCAGTTGTACTGCTTCCAGATCCCACACACTGTAAAAAGAGCGACTACAAATCATTTTAAGATGATGCATCTTGTGAAAAGGCAAGAACAGAGTAAGCTGCCTGTAAGGTAAATAATCGTGTGTGGCAGTTGGCTGTGTGTGTGTGTGTAACCCAGGTGTTATATGATAAGTGTGTACTAAAATGCTCCAAGATCATTCAAAATTCCCCTAACAACTGACTAGAAAAACAGTTTACACTGAGGTCACCCTAGGCCAAAACAACATCTTGACGTTGTTTAAATGTTTCACACAATCCAACATGAGAGGAAATAAACATGTTGTAGTGTGTGCTTCATGCTTGTGAACTACTTATAATAAGGCTTAATGTGCTCATAGTGAAGAAGAGTAAGTATATACTGTAGCTAATGACAACCACAAAGTATGTACGTCAGTCATGGTGTCGTCTTTGAGCGATCATGCATCCCCAGTGTAATCTAAATTGATCTGATGAACAGCAGGAGGATTAGGAGGACTGTCCAGGGAGAGAAGTGATTCTGTCAGGTCTGATTTCAGATCCAGCATGACAGAACGTGGGATTCACCCTCTGCAATGTGGAAAACAGAGCCGAGTCTAGGCCAAGCCACCACGTGGGGGGCCCGCAGGGAAGGTGAGGCCCGTTTTTACACCGCTTGTAGCTGGACAATACGGACAATTCTTTTTCTTATTTGGCTGTACTGTGTTGGTTCATTCAAGTAACAGAGGTTAAAGGGGTACTCCTTGTCCCCCCTTTTCATTAAAAAAAGCAAAACCTGAGGATACAGTCAGGCAATGGAAGTAAAAAAGGACCAATTTAAAAACAGAAATGTAAGGCTTAACATAAACATAGTGTTTGTGGCGGTACGGTTTTCATGTCAAAAAAGTAAAACTAGATAGAAACACTTTACAGTGGAGTTCCATTCGTTAACATCAACTATAAAGCAGTATAGTATTTATTAATCTTAGTTAATGATAGTAATAAAAATAAATCTTTGTACATTTTTACGAAACAATATCATTCTTAAAACTCGAGAAAAAATTACACTCTTAAAAATAAAGGTTCTTTATTGGCAGCTGATGGTTCCATGAAGAACCATGAACATTCATGGAACCTTTCAAATGCAGAAAAGATTCTTTATAGTCGAAAAAGGTTCTTTCGGTTTTTTCAATGTTCTTCAAAATGGAAGTGTCCGCTGAAACGTTCTTTGGGGAAACAAAAATGGTTCTTCTATGGCATCACTGAAGAAACATCCTTTTGGAACCTTTATTTTTAAGAGTGTGGTCTAGGCTGTTTTCAGTTAAAGAATGGAACAAAAGTTTTTGAACAGTAAGATTTTTAATGTTTTATAAAGAAGTCTCTTCTGCTCACCAAGCCTGCATTTATTTGATCTAAAGTACAGAAAAAACAGTAAAATTTTGAAACATTTTTACTATCTAAAATAACTGTTTTCTATTCGAATACTTTAAAATGTAATTTATTCCTGCGATTTCAAAGCTGAATTTTAGCATCATTACTCTAGTCACATGATCCTCCAGAAATCATTCTAATATTCTGAATTGCTGTTAAAAAAAAAAAAAAAAAAACATTTATTATTATTATTATTATTATTATTATTATTATTATTATTATTATTATTATTATTATGTTAAAAACAGAGTGTATTTTTTTCAGGTTTCTTTAATGAATAGAAACTTCAGAAGAACAGAAATCTGAAATAGAGAAAAATTCTGAAATACAAATCTTTTATAACATTATAAATGTCTTTATCATCACTTTTGATGAATTTAAAACATCCTTGATAAAATAAAAGTATTAATTTTTTATAACTGTAATAAATATTGATAATAATAATAAAAAAAAATGTTTCTTGAACAGCAAATCAGCATATTAGAATGATTTATGAAGGATCATGTGACACTGAAGACTGAAGTAATGATGCTGAAAATGTAGTTTTAATCACAGGAATAAATTACATTTTAAAACAAATTCAGGTAGAAAGCAGTTACTTCAAATGGTAAAAAATAATTCACAATATTACTGCTTTTGCTGTATTTTGGAACAAAAAAATGTAGTAATGTGTAGTAATGCAAATAATGTAGACCTGGTTAGCAGATGAAACTTTGTTAAAATAAATAAATAAATAAATAAAAATCTACTGTTCAAAAACATTTAATTGGTAGTGTATATCCAAAATAATCAATACTGTATTCAATCAAAATCGGAATTGAATTGAATCGCAAGCTTGTGAAGCATAATCGAATTGAATCATGAAATTTGTGTCAAAACCCAGTCATAGAAATTAACATTAAACTAAAACTAATAAATGCTTTAGCTAACATAGTTACCTAATGCCAACAAGTGGATCCTTATTATAAAGCATTACCAATTAGGTTGAATTTTACAGAGAAAATATACGCAATTTTTTCACCGTAAAATCAAGTTAGCACACATATTGTTTGTGTTTTGTTATTTTATTAATGCATTTTAATGTTTATGAATTGGCCCAGTAGAGGCCTCACTGTAACCCAGATTTTTACCTTAAAGAAACACAAATGTCCAAATAAAGATGCAAAACTAAGTAGCAGCTATAACATAAAACATTTGCAGTAGTTTAACATGCTATTTTTGCACTTTTGCATCTTTTACAAGACTAACAATGGCTCAAAAACATCACACGTTTTTTCTTAGAGGAAAGCTAGTGACTTCTGTTTGGTTATTGGCTTAGATTTTTATAGTTTTTTCCAGAAGAAGAGAACAGAAAGTGAGCGAAGGACTAGGCCATATTGGGCCTGAAACTACAGCGGGCCCGAAAAGCCTTTATGGAAGTGCCAAATATGAATCATTGTAGTTCGGATGCCAGACGGGCCTCTCCTGTGTTGCTAAGAGAGCCCCCCGCCCGTCGCGGCTAAGTGCCTCAGATGGCTGTACAGTTTCAGTTGTGTTAGATATGACTGGATGCTCCTATTCCTGTAAAGGCTACCTGGGTGGTCTGAGGCAGGGGGCTGGATTTTAATACTGCCACCTATTAGCTCCAGTGGGCTGTGATTTATGCAGCTGTCAGCTTGAACTTCATCAGGCTTGCAGGCCCTGGTGAGTTGTGGGCACCCAAATCGGGACCCGAGCCTCCCGGCCTCTCTCAAGGAGCTAAAGTAAACGTTCCTTCGAAGGAGGGAGAAAAAGCAGAGCGAAAGTAGAAAGAAAAAAAATGAGAGGAAAATACTCCGTGCATACCTCTGTCTTGCTCAGTCTCCCTTCTGAAATATGTCCTCTTTTGAACGCTTGGCCTTTCGAAAGGCACGGAGACAGGGTTTGAAATCGAGCGTAAAAATTGTGTTTAGACGCCAAGCAAGTTTATGTATACGCTTGCTGACATTATACCCATTAGAGAGCTTACATTTTCACAACTTCTTTGTTTTCTACATGTCAACCATGATGTAGAAAGAACATAATAGCAGAACTCACAACAAACTCATTTCAGTTACATTAATATAATTTCATTTAACTTTAATAATAACATATCAATACACAAAAATCTACAATGAGACGAAAATTAATGTAAATTTTTTTTATTTTTTTAAAAATAAAGGGTGTCGTTCACCAAGGTGTCGAAAACAAAGTAAGTAAAATCGCAAAAAATTCCATAAACTAATTTAATTTTATGGCTCTGTTCTTAATAGTTCCAAAAATGAAAGAAAATGAATGTGCTAAATTAAATTGTTCAGCTGTAACAAATCAGAACAGGACATCACTAGTTGCATCGGCTAGCCAAGAAAGACAGTCTTCAAATAGAAACCAGGTATCATGACTTGAGCTCTGGCACCACACTTATATTTCTTACAGTCAGTCAATTATCTGATTTGGATTCCTGCTATATGTGACCCTGGACCACACAACCAATCATAAGGGTACATTTCTCAAAACTGAGATTTATATACACCTAAAAGCTGAATAAGCTTTCCATTGATGTATGGTTTGTTAGGATAGGACAATATTTGGCCGAGATACAGCTATTTGAAAATCAGAAATCTGAGGGTGCAAAAAATATTGAGAAAATCGCCTTTAAAGTTGTCCAAATGAAGTTCTGATATATTTACAGTAGGAATTTTACAAAATATCTTCATGGAACATGATTTTTACTTAA
>JAHKKF010402673.1:0-18100 GCA_019740295.1 Labeo calbasu | reverse complement strand
TGTAATAAGAGGAGTATTGTAGAGTTTTGTCAGGAGTATTGTCGGTCATTATGACAAAACAATCTCTTATTATTTTTGCAAGAACCCACAGCTAACAGCATATATATTAAGTGGGTTTTTGCATATTTTATGAAGGTAAATTTAAAACCAAATAAAGAGAATTTAAGGAAAAAATTGAATGGAACACAAAATGCCAATATGGTCTCGAAATGTAAATATATTGTGTTAGCAAAAAAAACAAATATATTTCAGAACCCCTTGTATCAGTGTTACTCTGGTAAATACACGGAAAATCAAATCTTTCCTGCCAAACTAGCACAGATATTGTCATTCATTTTACTATGGTAAAAATATTTTTTATTTTTTGCCAAACTAGCACTGATACTTCAATTAATGCTGCTATGGTAAAACATGGTAAATTAAATCTTTTTTTTTTTTTGCCAAACTAGCACAATAACCAGTGCTATTAATGTTACTACAGTAAAATCACGGTACAGTTTATTTTATCTGCCAAGCACAGTTGCTTCAATTGACATTACATTGGTAAAACATGGTAAATCAAATCTTCCCTGCCAAACTAGCACAAATATTGGCATTAATTTTACTACGGTACAACCATGGTAAACAATCTTTTTTGCCAAATTAGCACTGATACGTATGTGTCGTGGTACTCTCGTGAACGCGCGCCACAGACTGACACAGAACAGAAGAATTGTTGAATAAAGTGTTATTTTTGTTGTCTTTGCACTGATGTCACATGGACTATTTTAACAATGTCCTTACTACCTTTCTGGACCTTGAATGTGGTAGTTGCGTTACTGTCTACGCAGGGTCAGAAAGCTCTCGGATTTCATCAAAAATATATTAATTTGTGATCTGAAGATGAAGAAAGGTCATACTGTTTGGAACGACACGAGGGTGAGTAATTCATGACAGAATTTTCTTGTTGGTGAACTGTCCTTTTAAAATCCTTTAATTTACAAAAAAAAGAAAAAAAAAAAAAAGAAAAGAAAAACTGAAAAAAAATAAATAAATAAATAAAATAATTTCATTTCTTCAGTTTGCATCTGTAAATGTATCTTAATTGAAGAAGAAATAAAAAGAATATTTATAGATACTTATATTAAAACATTTAATGCCTAACTTTATTAACTTACAAATTTTTTAAGGCCTTAATTTGTGAAAGAGCAAATTAAGACTTTTCAAGACACGCAGAAACCCTACTATGAGCCAGTTATTTTGTGTATTTTTGCTTCACCAGTGAAAACGGTTTCATAAAAAGCCAAATCAAAACATTAAATATCACTTTTGTAAACCATGCTAGTCCAATCAAAATACAGGACCGGAACTACAGTAAGTGTTGCATATTTTGCATCAATGACTGGCTAACAGTACGGTACTTAACCTCCATAATTGAACCATTATCATTAAGAGAATGATACTGTTCTGTGTATGTGCCCTTCAAAACGAAGTGATATGGGAACAAAAAATAAGTTCAACACAAAAGACCTTTAAACAAAGAGGAAATTGCAGGAATGAAAAAGCTTGTTATTCACATCTGAAACAATACAAAATGGATTTAACCAGAGGAACTATATAACAGCCAAAGAAAAGATTAGCAGCAAAATTTAAAAAAAAAATGAGGAATATGTAGGCCATAAATAAATGAATTTCTTGCTTCGTTTTGTTTTCAGATTTAATGAGCAAGCAACTAATAAAACTGATGGAGGAAGTAAAAAGGGAAATGAAACCTAGACAGAGACTGTGGAAACAGAGAGGGAGAAGCTCGGTTGAAATAAAAAGACGAGAAGCAAAACAAAAAAAATGCTATTCAAAGAAAAAAGTCAGAGTGGTGAAATCAGATATACATGACAGGTTTAAAGAGGGCATAGAGAGAACAACCGAGACAAGAAAAGAGAAATAGAAATATATACAGACAGACAAACTGGGGTATTTAGATGAACTGACCCAGTTTAAAAGGATGTACGTAACACAAACATCACGATGACTCATATTCTGAGGTAAGAACTGTCTTCTTTATAGGTCTGCAAACACATCACTCTTTTTTCTGGTATTCACATCGCTCCATCTACTGCGGCTACGAGGGGCATAATTGTGTTACGTGGGAGAGAGGTGGGCGATCAAGCAGTTCTGGAGGACATTTAGCTCATTGTGACCCAACAACACAAAGTAAGCCTGTAAGACGTTTGTGAGCACAGCCAAGCAGCCAGAGCTACAGTATGAACATTGTGATGAATAGGGGAATTTGCAGGAGTGAATGGGCCTGTGACTACTGTGAATAACTGTGTTCTCCATGCTTGAGATACTGGAACGCCTCTCGGGCTCACCATCATGAGAGTGGCATCATGAAAGGCTCTTTTGTGACCGGGCGCACACTGAATGCGTCTTCCTTCGGGTCTCTGTCCAGTCTAAAAGCCCCAGTGCTTTTGTGTGTCTGTCTGTCTTTCTCTCTTTTCTTTTCAATCAGGGTTGCACAGAGCAGCAACAACATTAGAAAGCAAGCTATGGAAACCAAAGCGTGCTGTTGAGGAACTCAGAATAAGTTATTTCCTTAGAAACACAGCAGTGCTGTGTGAAGTAATGACCAATGTACTAGCAAATAAGGGGCTGTTTGGAGATTTCAATTATTATTAGTCCGTAAAAAACGTATTTAAAAAACGTATTAGTCATGTAGTGTTGTTTTTACATACACTGCTGTTCAAAAAGATTTTTGTGTTTTTTTTATGCTCATCGAGGCTGCATTTATTTGATCAAAAAAAATATTTTTTTTAAATATTATTTTAATTTATAATAGCAGTTTTCTATTTTAATATACTTTAAAATATAATTTATTCCTGTGAAGCAAAGCTGAATTTTCTGCATCATTACTCCAGTCTTCAGGGTCACATGATCCTTCAGAAATCATTCTAATATGCTGATTTATAATCAGTGTTGAAAACAGTAGTGCTTTTTAAGAAAGTATTTTTTTAAGAAATTAGTACTTTTATTCAGCAAGGATGTGTTAACTGGATAAAAAGTGATAGTAAAGACTTACATTGCTAGAAACGATTTCTTGTTTTGAATAAATGCTGTTCTTTTTACCTTTTTAATCATAAAAGAATCAACAAAAAAGTATAACAAAGTATCCAAAGAAATATTAAGCAGCAGTTTTAATGCTGCTAATAAATCAGCATATCAGAATGATTTCTGAAGGATCATGTGACAGACTGAAGTAATGACTGATTAAAATTCAGCGCTTCGGCACGAAATAAATTATATTTTAAAGTATATTAAAATAGGAAACCAATATTAGAAACTGCAATACTATTTCACAATATTAAGTTTTTTCTGCATTTTTGATGAAATAAATACAGCCTTAATGAGCATAAAAGACTATTAATAATATTAAAAATCTTACTGATCTCAAAATTAAGGGTTTGATCTAAATTGAAAAAGAAAAAAACCTGAATAAAAATCAATAAGATTTATAAAAGAAAGTAGTAAAAAACTATTTATTAAATATTTGATTTTTAGTTTTATTATATTTATATATAAAATAATACAATTCTATTAAATTCTATTAAAAATTGAATTGAATTTTTTTTCAATTGAAAAATTGAAAAAAAAAAATGAATAAACAATATCTATTTCAGAAATAAATAAATAACTGTTCAAATCTAATCCAATTAAAAAAAAAATACAATAAAAACAAACTAAATAAATAAAAATTAATAAATGTATGCATACAAATATATAATATTTGTCCAAATTTTATTTATTTTTATTTGAATATATTTTATCATTATTTATTTTTTATTAACATATCGAATATATACAAATATGTATTTTTGTGATCGCGCATCGAAGACTGACACGGAAGAGAAGAAATGGTTGAATAAAACTGTTATTTTTGTTTTCTTCGCACACAAAAAGTATTCTCGCAGCTTCATAACATTACGGCTGAACCACTGATGTCACATGGACTATTTTAACAATGTCCTTACTACCTTTCTGGGCCTTGAACATGTCAGTTGTATGCAGGGTCAAAACACTCTCAGATTTGAAAAATATCCTAATTTGTGTTCCAAAGAAGAACGAAGGTCTTGGATTGAAACAACACGAGGTTGAGTAATTAATGACAGAATTTTCTTTTTTGGGTGAGCTATCCCTTTAATAACTGTATGCGTATGTGGTCTTACCTCATAGGCCTGAGGGCTGGTCAGACATCGAGCCAGTGGGCCGCAGCAGGCAGGAAGAGTGGAGGTCAAAGGGGGACCGCTATGCGTCAGGATAGGCTTCAGGTAACTGTTCTTGTGTTAAGGGAAAAAACTCTTCTGAAGACAACCAGATTTGGACTGTGTTTGATATAGACAGCTCTTACGTCTTTATTTACTTTCAATTCCAAAAACAACTGAAAACATGCAAGCGTAAAGTTAACTTCATGCAGTAGTAGCTTATAATGTGCTTATATTAGGTAATCATGCCTTATAACTCTCAAACAAATTCCTAAAAACTTTCACTGTATGCAAAAGAGCAGTTTTGGACAGTCTTTTCAAATGAACAAAAAGGCTCTCTGGTGAAGCAAATGAAAAAATAGTTTTTTGGGTTAAACTAATAACGACGACTGCAAGACTTCTGACATTCATCCAAGTCAAACATTTCAAAACAACCAATCAATTCAACCCCAAAAATAGGATTGCTTATAAGCTTCAAAATTCAGCCTGGCAGCAGCGAGAGCTCATCTTGGAACAGATATGATTGAGTCTCAGCCTCATTATCGTGGAGTAAACAGATCATCATCCCCTTAAATAGTTTACTCAGAGTCCAGCGCACACAGATCTAAGCAGGACAGCTAGTACGCGTTTGGCAGCAATACCAAGGGTTTTTTATTTTTGACAGACGGGGGATAAAAATAGAGAAGGCGGCAGCAAAGTGTCAATGGCTTGAAACCAAGAACACCCGGTGATGGATTTGGAAGCGTTTAATATCTTTGAGGGGGACCTGAACTGGATGTCCCTACATAGTTAGAAAGAGGTTGCCAGGTATAAACTGGAAAACCAATCCAACAGAACTGGCCTTTTGGAAAAGCACACAAACGCACATTAATTCACTCCCGAGGGCCTGCGCAAAAGGAACTGAATGTTGTTGGGTAGGTTGTTGTGGCAATAAGGCAACACGCTTGTGAGCTCAAACGCAGGCTGTGGGCGCAGCAAAAAAAAAAAACGCAAGCTACGTTTTCTAATAAACAACTGACCCAAGCTCTGAGGACCTGTGAGTCACCACATGTGGAGCTGGCCAGACACAGCTGTGCAGGAAGCGGTTTGAGAACTCTGTGAGAAAATGTGTGTGCTACTTTCACCTTTAAGCATTATTTCTAGCAACCATGAGCTAAATAAAACCCCTTTCTTTTGCTGTTCTGTTCCTCTTACCACCCACGAGCGTCTCGCTGAAAAGGTACGGCTACAGTAAACCTCTCAGCACAAAATAACTGCAGTGGATAGGCCCTGCTGAGAGCTCAAGAATCATTGATTGCTTCATTCAGGCTTTGTAAAAACGGACTGCAGTCATTTCATTCGACTTTCCGTGCAAAGAATGTCCGTAATGACATTTCCAGCAGCTCGTATTGAGGTGCAGAGCTCAGACTGGAGCTTTTTTTGGACTGGGAGTTGCATAAGCAGGGTGAGGCTCGTCAATTCAGGAGTTTAGAGGCTCAGTTAAGGCCTCGGAGGAACTCCACCACTGATCAAAAACAGCTATCTTACGAAATCGTGGAATTATTCATCCCTTCTTCACTCTCACTCCGCATTTATATTCATCCAGATCCGCTTTAGCAAGTTTCATCAATATGTGTGTCTCTTTTGTCATTGTCTGTGGTGTGGGAGCAGATGCTTTTTCCTAGTCATTTGCATGGAGCCAAAGTAATCTCACTGGCTAGGCTCACGGAAGAGCAGAAAACAGAACGGTGAAAGAGAAGTAATGCTCAACCGTGCTTGAGATCCTAATGACAAGACTACAAAAGCGTGCAAGTGTGCGTTGTTGTGAACGGCATGCTGAAAAGGATACTTGTGGTCAAAAGTATACCAAAGTCTAAAGAGCCAGGCACTCTCCTGCTTGGTCTTGCTCTGTCCTTCTGACTGGGATCCATCCTGAGGAGAGAAAGAGGAAGTAAGTCTATGCAAACTTTCACATATATATTATATACTGTAGCTTTAACAAATATTGAATTAAGATAAATCAAAGCACAGTACAATATTGTGGCAGACGAGTCAATAATCAAATAGATGTTTTTAGAAATCAATATACTGTTTTATGTTCATCATTGAGCGTCCATGTTGCAACAACAATCCATGTTGCAATCGAGTTGTGTCAATTTGGAATTTGTCATTCTGGAAAAAAAGTGATGCTGCAAATGTTAGCTCAAAGGTCTGTCTTTTGGGTAATAAAGGCTTAGCAGTGCACTGCCTTTTCTTCCCTGAAAAAAAAGTTATATTATGTTACATTATATTGTTATATTATATATATATATAAAGAGTGTTCTTTTTGCACCTCTAGTGTCATCAAACGTTATTCCACTACTGGCCACTTAATGCTTAATAAAATGGTCTGCCAACTTTTGAATGTGTGGAATTGAACTTGATACTTAACCGTTTATCATTAATATACAGTACACACACTCCATATTTATCCATTGACTTTACATGTAGTAAAACCTCAGGTGTCCCTCTGTTCTTCCAATGGCCAATACATTCCTCATCTCATGAGTTCAGTTTCAAATTTAGCTTCATTGCACTTAAAGAGATTACAGATTAATGACATCACAAACAAGCTTAAAGTGACACTATACTGCAACCTACCCTAAGCTTGCTATATTTCTTTAGTGTTAAAGTTCACTTCCAGGATAAATATTTACAATTAATGTATTCATCCCATTGTCATCCAAGATGTTCATGCCTTTCTTTCTTCAGTCATAAAGAAATTATGTTTTTTTGAGGAAAAAAATTTAGGAATTATCTCCATATAGTGGACTTCTATGGTGCCCGTGAGTTTTAACGTTGAAAACGCAGTTTAAATGCAGCTTCAAAGGGCTCTAGATCCCAGCCAAAGAATAATGGTCTTATCTAGTGAAACGACTGGTCATTTTCTAAAAAAACAAAAGAAAAAGGCCAAAAAGGCGTGTATTTTATAACCTCAAATGCTTGTCTTGTCTAGCTCTGCGATGCGCACGCGAACTCTGTGTAATCCGGGTCAATACAGTTAGGGTATATCGAAAAACTCCTATCTCATTTCCTCCTCCAACTTCAAAACCATCCTACATCGCTGCAGAAGTACCGACCCAGTGTTAACAAAGTGTACAAAGTGAACCTAACTGTATTGACCCGGATTACACAGAGTTTGCATGCGCATCACAGAGCTAGACAAGACAAGCATTTGAGGTTAAAAAGTACATACATTTTTATATTTTTCAGAAAATGACCAAGCGTTTCAATAGATAATATCCTTATTTCTCGGCTGGGATAATTTAGAGCCCTGTGAAGCTGCATTGAAACTGCATTTTAAAACTCAGTGGCACTATAGAATCCACTAAATGGAGATAATTCCTGAAATGTTATCCTTAAAAAACTCTGCAGAAAGAAAGGCATGAACATCTTGGATGACAACGGGGTGAATACATTATCTGTAAATATTTGTTCTGGAAGTGAAGTTCTCCTTTAACACTATAATGAGGACCACCGTTAATAAGATGAGACAAAAGTAAAAGTGTACACACGTGATTTAGTGATGTCATTATACCAAAAAATTCAGTAGTGAATACCACCAAGTAAAATACACTACCTAACTTTAAAAAGATAACATTAACATCAATATTAACTAATTAAAATGTAGGCATGGAGCAATAGACATAATTTTCTCTTCTTTCAATAAATTTTTTTCTTCAGCAATGTTGTTGTTGTTTTTTTTTAACGCCGCAAGACTGCATGTACAGATCTTGAAACATTCAAACAAAGGTGACATATCATGGAAATCTGACCTTTTCTGTGTTTAAATGCTATAATCGGGTCCCTGGTGCATCTACCAACCCAGAAAATGACCCAATAAACTTTTTGGTAAGCCTTTCTCTGCAAGCTTGTGAGAAAGCATAACCCTATATCAGAAGTTTAAATTAATATGGTTTAACATACATGATTTCAATGCAACAGACATGATAATCAAAACCAAACAGATGTTTTTTCGGCAAAGTATCTGAGGTACGAGCTGTAAAGGCACAGTCCTATTCTGGAGGGGGGGGGAAGGGGCAGCAGCTCATTTGCTCCTGCTCAAAATAGGCATTTTCAAAATGATATAATAAATGATCAGTGGCGTATTTTGAGCTGAAACTTCACAGACACATTCTGGGGACACTTGAGACTTATATTGCATACTGTAAAAAGGGGCATGATAGGTCTCCTTTAAGAATTTTTAAGAATAAAATTCTTATGAACTATTATTTTCTTCTTGTTCTAACTTAGAATAGCTATATATTGTGTAGTTTGCATATGCAGGATGTTATAGTCGTGAGTCGAGCGGGAATAAACTTGTGAATTCTTTAAAAAAAAAAATATTTGTCAGTAACCCTTTAAAGTTAGGATAGCCTATAGTTACATACACTACATATTGCTTCTACCATATTTTACTTTTAATTTAGCATCATTTTAATTCTATCATACGTTTGTGTTCCAGACAGTAATACTAAGGGTTGTCAAAAGGGAGAAAGACAGACAGAAAAGCCTTTTAAAAACCAGGCAGACCTCACCCTCTAACCATGTTCACTTCAGACAATACAGACTTCCCAGAAACTCACTAATGTCTGTTCAACAGTTTACTATCTGACAGTAATGCTAAGAAATAATTTACAGTGGAAAGCAAAAAGGTCCTCTGTTGAGTTCACTGTACTCTTAAAGGAATAGTTCATCCAAAAGTGAACATTTGGTCATCATTTACTCACCCTTACATAGTTCCAAACCTGTATGAATTTCTTTCTTCCGTTAAGCACAAAAGATCATATTTTGAAAAATGCTGTGGTAGCCACTGCCTTTAATAGTATAAAACTTTCAATACTATGAAAGTTAATGACTACCAGCAACTGTTTGGCTGAAAGAAACCCATACAGGTTTGGAACAACATGAGGGTGAGTATATGATGACAGATTGTGCTTGTGGTTTTGCAGATGACTGGTTTCTACTGATCTGATTTCTATCATTGCCCTATAATGTAACTAGTTTAAACCAGGATGAACAGAGGAGAAATGTCATTTTCAAGATGTCAGTTCCTAATTAGCTTTGCCTTTCTGATTTCAGTAACAATTCATGATATAAAAAGCAACTTGTTTCTCTGTATTGGTGCATGTATTTGCACGTCTTAAAAAACACACCCACAGGTTGCAAACATTACATGCCAACAGCTAAAAGGCATCAAGGTTGTTTAAATGGCTGCGTTTGAAGGGGTCCGATTTATCTTACAAAAGATCGCTCCACAAACGACACACAGGCAGGCATGCAACCTTTTTTAGAGGTTAAAAACCGGAAGAAAGAATTTATGTGTGGTTTTCTTGGGTAACTTCATATGAGATCTTAAGTGCAAAAGTTTCAGATGAGACTTTCAGAATGAGACTTTCACATTTTCCGAAATAAATGTTACTGATAAATGTGAAAGCAAAACCACAATGTTCCTAGGTGGTGTGGTTTGCAAGACATTGCAGAGTTTTGCTTAAAAATTACTAGCACACATCTCCTTTGTTTTACAGCTTGAGGCATCACTCATGTCTGTAGCAAAAAGAGAATACTTCAAATATAATGACGGTAAAAGCTTCACTGGCAGGAGAACAGAAACATATTGAGACTTACTCCCTGAAGGACCTGGAAGCTGTCCCCACATGGTTGAAGATCCTGATCAGGGTCCACTCCAACTCTGAAAGAGAGCGAAACTGCACATCAGTCTGCTTGTGTGTATTTTTGATATGAGCTTTTAACCCACGGTGCATATCCAGCGACACATACATACCGCGACCTTTTAGCAAAGCCCACAAACAGCAGCAGCACGAAGAAAAGATAAACGGGTGGAATAGACTCAAGCAGAGCTACAGTATATTGATCCAGTTATGATCTAATTTCACACAACATGACTACTGCAGCAAGCCAAGGTTTCCGCTGAGAAGCAGTTACAGAGATAAATCATAAGGTCTACAGGTCACGGGCCTAAACTTCTAGGACACTGAGTTTCTGACATCTTCTAATTAAAAAAAAAAAATTACCATGAAACAGCATGTAAAAACAACAAGAAATGAACAAAATGTTGATTTAACTTTAATTTATTAAAAGGGATAGGTAACCCAAAAATAAGAATTCTGGCGTTAATTACTCACCCCTCATGTCGTTCCAAACCAGACCTTCATTCGTCTTTGGAACACAAATTAAGATATTTTAATAAAATTCGAGTGCTTTCTGACACTGCATAGACAGCAACGCAACTGACACATTCAAGGCCCAGAAAGGTTGTAAAGACATTGTTAAAATAGTCCATGTGACATCAGTGGTTCAAGCATAATTTCATGAAGCTACAAAAATAGTTTTTGTGTGCAAAGAAATAATAACTTTATTCAACTATTTCTTCTTTTTCATGTCAGTCTTTGATGTGTGTTCACCACTGATATCACATGGACTATTTTATCTATGTCCTTACTACCTTTCTGGGCCTTAAACATGTCAGTTGCGTTGCTGTCTACGCAGGGTCAGAAAGCTCTTGAATTTCATCAAAAATATTTTCATTTGTGTTCCGAAGATAAACGAAGGTCTTACAGGTTTGGAACAATATGAGGGTGAGTAATTAATGACAGAATTTTCATTTTTGGGTGAACTATCCCTTTAAATACATTGTTGGAGCGTACACAATACACAACAAATGTAAAGAAATTTCATGACTGATTTTAGTTTTTACTTACATTTTTTTTTTTTTAAGAGTTGGAAGTAGTATAAAATATTGACTATTTTGATTTTAGTGTTATTTGTAACTAAGCTCAAATCAATTAAACCAAATAAAATACAAATATTAGATTTAAAAAAACTTTAATATATTTCTACATTTTGTTGTACTTAAATTACTAAAACTAAATCTGAAATAAAATCTAAAATATAAAAACCAAATAAAAGCTAAAATATAAAAAGACTTTTTAAAAAGCACACAAAATAACTAAAATGTTTTTCTTAACCTAGAAAAGTGTGCGCTACTGAAGTGTCTGTGCCGTATGTGGAAGCTGAACAGTAGCGCTCTCACTGCATGACAGATGTGGTGTGCGGTGCGGTCACTTGCTCTTAAAATACTCAATTTTTGGATGTATAGATAAAAGTATTACATCTTTCGAATCTGTAAAGACTCTACGTTTATTTGTGTGCACTCAAAATAACAACAAAACGTGCTTTTGTAAAATAATTAAAGCAAACAAGACACGCTTTCTGCCATCTTGATCTCTATGAACTTGAGCATGAAACTTCGAAAATCTATATACTTGCCTTACAGGCATGAAAAATATATCTATAGAGAGTGAAATGTCTACTTTTAAATGAACCAATTCAAATAGAAAACAATTATTATATAAAGATTATGTAATCCGTATGAAACAGACATACAGGCACATTCACAACTGCGCTTAATGCATTATACAATGGTGAAGTTTACAACATAAAGGTGTGTCCGGTTTGCTTACATAAGCAAATTTTAGTCGAGGGCAGCCCTAATTTTAAAATCAGTTAAACATCAGTTAAACACACTAAAACATGTGTGGTTGTTCGCTTTATGACAAACAGTCTTTTCGTGTAAGTGAACGGTTCCTGGCTGCAAAGTGAACCAGACTTCCATCTGGATCAAAGACCGACCTTGCGTGGAGAGCCAGCCATGTTCTCCCATTCGCTTGACTGGCTGAAATACGAGGAGAACCCAGCAGACCTTCAGAGCACAGAGGGTAAGATTTTGCTGAGATAAGTGATACACTAGGTGAACTTTCACTCTGGCCTTTAAGTACATTTACTGATCTTTGATCCGATGGCTCATCTTTCATTCTCCCTCTCAATTAAAGCAGTGGATATGATGCGGCTGCTGGCTTTTGAACCCCAAGGATCAACAGAGACTTCATTGTCAAGTTAGACAGAGCTTGAGGGTTAGCAGATGCTCAGGCGTTCTGAGCCTCCAGTGCCGCCCAAGTGGACAAGCGCCAATGAAAACAGAAAAAGCTGACTTATTATCGGTCTTTGCACTGACAAGCAGTTAAACCCTTGCTGAACGTCTTTATCTTTTCACAGTTGGCGAGGAAGATTTGGTGGGTGATATTAATAGAGGAGGAGTTACCAGTTAACATATTCTTCCAATGCCAGTAATTCATTTCTAGCTGACAGACTGGGTGTCTTAACAAACTGCTATTGTTTCTACCACGTCTAGATGAGAACTGTCTGTAACACAAAAAAAGACAGTTTTCCTCCCCAGTGGTTTACATAAAGGGTGCATGAGTTGTCAAACAAAACTTACAGCTGTGGTTACAGTTCAGGGAAGATTTGCTTACACACAAGTTACACTGGGAAAGGGGAAACAGAGGGGAAGGAAGGAGCTTGAAGTTGAAAGGGAATAAAATGGAGGGGCTCAGAGGACGAAAAGCAATAGACAAAACAAAACAGGAAATGAAATACAAATCGAAGAACATCTTGGAGTTAAACAACATAAACAAGCTACTGTAATGACAAGGTCTGCAGCTGGAGGCTGCATTAAAGGTCACAT
Source organism: Labeo calbasu (assembly GCA_019740295.1). Classification (NCBI taxonomy): domain Eukaryota; kingdom Metazoa; phylum Chordata; class Actinopteri; order Cypriniformes; family Cyprinidae; genus Labeo; species Labeo calbasu. The sequence goes on along the minus strand of JAHKKF010402673.1, from coordinate 5,302 downwards.
GGAGGTCAAAGAAGCAAGTTATGACCAAAAAAAAAAAAACGAAGCAAAAAACATTTTGAAGCGTTGCTCATAACCACAGTTTATACATACACACGCCTGTGCAGAAAGCATGTCAACATGGTGGATAGTGAACATTTCCTTCCTGTAAGACGGACTGAGCAGCTCTCGCTGTCAACCTCTGTGTGCGGATGCTGATGTGCTGAAAGCAAGCAAGCCAAGGGCAGCAGATTGTTTTGAATGCAGGTATAGGAGGAAGCTTATTAATTTCGAGAGACTAATCTTGTTTCTATTGACGCCTTGGTATTAGTCATCTGCAGTCTTAAGCCAGAAAGGTGTCGAGTCTTTGCCAGTGAGCTTTGTGTAGAGATTTCCTTTAGCACCCCGATGTGAAAACAGGAGTGACAGCGAGCACACACACACACACATTCTTTCAAAGTAACTCCCACCAGTTTTAAATACAGCCCTGGAAGAAATGTACTGGCACATCATGGAGACTAACCACTGAGAACAAACATTTGAGTGTGCAAAGGAAGTTAACTGCTTACAAAGGGGTGCTGTAATGATTTATACCGAGTAGAAAAAGATTTTTGCAGAAGTAAAATAGATTAATAGAGGCAGTGAAAGATTTGGAACTTGGAAAAGTAAAAATAAAACAACAAAATTATTAATTAAATAATTAGTAGAACAATATATTAGATTGAGAAAGAGTAACAGTAATAAAATAGAATAAAACAGATTAGCATAGAAAACAGAATAGAATGTTTGCACTGAACAGAATAGAAATAGAAATATTTACTGGAATTTCAGTGCAAATGTTCTATTTCTCTTTCTATTCTTTAAAAAAAAAATTCTATTCTATTACATTCCTGCTACTTGTTTTTAATCTAATATATTTGATTTAACTGTTCCTCTTATTGGATTATAAAAACACTTCTTTTTTTTACGGAACAATATATTAGATTAAGAAAGAGTAACAGGAATAGAATAGAATAGAAATAGTGACTGCAAACATTCTATTCTATTTTATTATTTTCCTGCAACTCTTTCTTAAACTAATATATTCTTCTCCAGATTTTATTTTTTATTTTATTTTTTTTTATGTTAGGGTTAGTGTTTAGAATAGAATAGAATAGAATAGAATAGAATAGAATAGAAATGTTTGCACTGAATAGAATAGAAATAGTGACTGGAATTTCAGTTCAAACATTCTATTTTTATTCTATTCAACGCAAACATTCTATTCCATTCCATAGAACGGAATAGAATAGAATAGAATAGAATAGAATAGAATAGAATAGAGAAAAATAGAATAATAGAATAGAAATAGAATGTTTGCACTGAATAGAATAGAAATAGTGACTGGAATTTCAGTGCAAACATTCTATTTTTATTCTATTCGATGCAACCATTCTATTCCATTCCATTTTATTCTATTCTATTCCTGATACTCTCTTTTTTTAATAATTAGCAAACCAATATATTAGATTAAGAAAAGTTAACATGAATAGAATAAAATAGAATAGAATAGAATGTTTGCACTAAATAGAGTAGAAATAGTGACTGGAATTTCAGTGCAAATGTTCTATTTCTATTTCTATTCTATTCAATGCAAACATTCCATTCTATTTCATTCTATTCTATTCTATTTTATTCCTGCTATTCTTTTTTAATAAAAATAAATAAAATATAACAAAATAAAATAATTAGCAAAACAACATATTAGATTAAGAAAAAGTAATAGGAATAGAACAGAATATTTGCACTGAATAGAATAGAATAGTGACTAATTTCCGTGAAAATGTCGTATTCTATTTCTATTCTATTTAATGCAAACATTCTATTCTATTATATTCCTGCTACTCTTTTTTAATACAATATATTCTTCTACTGATTTTTATTACTTAATTTTACTGTATTTTTATTAAATGTCAGTGTTCCTGTTATTGGATTATAAAATAATACTTTCTTAAAAAATATATAAATAAAATAAGCAGGAAAACACATAAGAGAAAAGAAAGAGTAGCAGGAATGGAATAGAATAGAATATTTGCACTGAATAAAATAGAGAAGAAACAGAAATAGAATGTTTACACTAAAATTCCAGCCTCTATTTTTGTTTTCAGGCTGAAAATGAAAAAAAAGGAAGTGCTACTTTATAATCCAGTAACAGGAACACTGACAAAAATCAACATTTATTTTAACAAAAATGTTGAAATATGTAAAAAGCTACATTTGTTTAGATATTTACATAGATATTTTCAGCCCAGTGTCTAAAACTGTCATTTTCAGATAGGAATTTTCATTTTGGTGCATCACTGTAAATTAAAACAAGATAAATACATTTTGCAGGAATACAGTAGAGTCTTATGTAATCAAAAGATATGTGCTTGATTAAAGCAGAAGCCCAGACAAGACAGTGTCAAACACCCATGCTAATGCCTGCTTCCATTGTGCATTTTACCAGGTAAGGTCACCACCACCTTTACAAGAGTGTAAAGTCCATCATCACCTGACGTAATTCCACAGTCTATGCAGCCTCTCCTTCTCTGCCGCAGACGTCTCTCCAACCCTGAGCACAACACAGAACTCTTGAGACCAGCCTTGCAAACATCAAACATCCTGACAGCTTCTACTGAGAAAAGACTACAAACTCTGAAGTTTCTCTAACTGCAAAGATTGGTATTTGTGTCTATCCATTGCTATTTGCGTTTCTTGGTACATGACTACACAATGAGAACACATAAAAAAAAGTAATAAAATAAATGAGGGATTTAACATTTCCAAAAGAGTGATGTAATGGTTAAACGCTCTTCCCAGGCATTTGCCAAGGAGAGACAGAAGTTGTCAAATTATGTAGGTCAGAAGACATGTAAACTTCTTATGCAAAACAGACATTCCCTTTCTGATACATAAAGTGTGTTTGAGGCCTCACATTCCTGCTCTCAATTGGCTCTCTGTGTACTGAGCTCAATGTTTATAGAGTAAGTGGAACCTCCCGGGACTGTTCTAGAAAACGCAGAACTGGCCAACAGAGAGGAAGCAGCCTAAACCAATGCTGAAGAGAATCGTCTGGCTTAGTTCTTGAGCAACAGACAGCCTCCAACCACTGTCAGGCCATTTCAAAACTGTCATATTACTGCATACAAGCTTTTCGAAATGTTCAGACAGGAGTTAAGAATAATATTAAACATTAAAAATTCAATTTAAGAAATCTATCAAAATTTAATTAATTAAAATAATTAATTAAACTACATTCTAAATAATTAAATATATTTTAAAAACATAAAATATTCAAATAAATCAATACTAAAGTAATACAATGGCCACATGAATGACTTCATGAAAAACAGCACTAAATGTGGATGTGAAAGCAGCCATGCTTTGCATTCTAATGTCTTTTTTCCCCCAGCACTCCGACATTGCATTGACAAATGCCTGAAAGTACACCATCGATTCCAGTTTCTATGCAAAAGCCTCTCTTTAATCTCAGGTGACCTGGTCAGCTCGAATAAAAGCAGTAGCACCCCATCTTTTTCTTTGAGCTCAACATGAGCCTCTTCTCTCATCCCCACTTAAGCAGAATAGCATTGCCTTTTTTTTTTTTTTTTTTTAATGAGTTATCTGATTGCTTATTTTAATTGCACATCGATTAGCCTGCAGTTGCCCAGAGCAGGAGACAACCATAGTCGAGTTAAGAATAGTGTGTATGTGTGAGTATTGGAGAGCAGCCCTCACTCAACATGGAAAAATGTAGCGTGAGTGAGTCTAGGGGTCAACTGTAGTGCATTCACGGAAATGGAAACCCTTCGGAGAATGAGAGAGAATTACATCCATCAAATTTAGTTGAAAAGTAGAACAACAAAAGGCCAGCGGTGGAATCCCTAAATGCTCAGGAAACACAGCTGGCAGAAAAATCACTACTGTTAATACACTAATGGACCATGTGACCAAAGGATTGCTACTTTTGCTGTGCAGAATTTAAAATAAGAGAAATCCCAAATGTCTCTTTGATCTGCCGGTGTATTGTCTTATTATTGTCTTACATGCATTGTATAAATTTAGGAATTTACCGAGGATGATTTAATCCGTTGTAGCACCGCTTAGTAAAAATCATGTTAATTGACAATACAAAACAACTGAACATTTTTACAAATTAACAACATAAATGTGTTACTCAAACCATGCTATTTAAAAGTTAATTCCACTATATAGCTGTAGAACAAATCGCCCCACTGTATGCATACAAAGGGAAATTAAAGGCCCTTCAATAAGTAACAGGAAACGATCAATATCTGCATTTATTAAATTTCACAACCACAGAAACTCCTGCTTCTCTGCATTGCATATGATGCACATGTACTTGCATGCTGTAGTGTGTATATATGAAAAGTAAGAGTTCATTTAAATCATAAATAAAAAAATAATTTGTAGAAGCCCTACACAAACAAGGCTATCATAATGTACACACTGAACCACTGAATGCATGGTTTATGTTAATGCTATGATTGTGGTATTGGGCACTTCAGCAGCTTTTACGGTATATATATATATATATATATATATATATATATATATATATGAAAGGATCTGAACAGTTTACAATGCTTGATTGTTTACACAACTTCCACTTTCACAGTTGGCTGGACAGCAAAACTTCAGCTTCAGTAGGCATCTATATTTGGTGCCCCATTGTCAATACCATGTATGCAAAGCAAAACCATACTTAACACCGACAGCCCAGGGTAGCAGCAACCTAATATGCATAAACACATAAGACTTTTTACTTGCTTTATTATTAATTTTATAGGTTTTTTCCCCTCATTAGACAGGGCAGCAATGCACAACTCTAATAAAATCAACTTTTCTTTTTTGAGGTTACATTATGACTTAGCACATCGTTCTACTGTGATATGTAAAACCAGCACACTTCAAAATGATGGTATTGTGCTTTTTTAAAATATTTTTTGGTTTACTGGTTTGACACACAATCCGAATCGTTCTGATGTGGCAATAATGCAAATAGGGATTTGAGATGCAGATTATATGGTCTACTTTTGTGTTACGCTTTTCTTCTTTTGGCGATTATCACTACGTACTTTGGGTAAAGTATCTTCTATAGGTGTTCCAATCAGTGTTATTTCATACGCTTTCAATTTTATATTTTAAGTTTTATATTTTAAGTGGAAGTTCTAGAAATTCATTCATTATTTTATTTTATTTTATTTTATTTTATTTTATTTTATTTTATTTTATTTTATTTTATTTTATTTTATTTTTTTATTTTATTTTATTTTATTTTATT
>JAHKKF010402670.1:0-10266 GCA_019740295.1 Labeo calbasu | reverse complement strand
CAAGCAAATAAAAGATATGCATAAAATAATAAATGTAAATATAATTTAAAAAGATCTGCATAATAAAATAAAATAAAATAAAATAAAATAAAATAAAATAAAAGATATGGATTAAATAATAAAATAAATAAAAAGTAAATAAAAAATAAAATATAGAATAAATACAAACTTAAAAGTATGCATAAAACAAATTAGAATAAAATATATGAATAAAATAAAATAAAGGATATGCATAAAATAATAAAATAAAATAAAATAAAATAAAATAAAATAAATTAAAGGTATGCATAAAATAAAATAAATTAAAGGCATGTATAAAATAAAATAAAAAAGCTAAAATAAAATAAAATAAAATAAAATAAATAAAAAGTACATAAAACAAATAAAAAAATTAAATTATGCACAGAAAATTAGAATAAAAAATATAAATAAAATAAAAGATATAAATAAAATAAAATAAAATAAAATAATAAAGGATATGCATAAAATAAAATTAAATAAAATACATGCATTAAAAAAATAAAATAAAATAAATTTAAAAATTAAAGGTCTGCATAAAATAAAATAAAAGATATAAATGAAATAAAATAAAAAGATGTGCATAAAATAAATAAAATAAAAGATATACATAAAAAATAAGATATACATAAATTAAATAAAATTAAGGTATGCATAAAATACAATAAAATGCAAGATATGCATTAAATAATTAAAAATTAAATAAAAGATATGCATAAGATAAAAGAAAATAAATTAAAATAAACATTTAAAGGCATGCTTAAAAATAAATATAAAATACAATAAAATAAAATATAAATGGGGAAAAAAAATGCATCAGAGCTTCTACAGTCATCTGTGACATTTGCTTCAGCCACCAGCTTGCTATTTATCTACAAGAATAGCAAATGAGTGGGAACACATACATTCCTTTGCTGCCCACATTATAGCTGCGGCCCCAAAACAAAGAGCAATAATGCCCACAGATCAGCAAAGACCTCTCAAATACAAAGGGCAAAAAAATAAGTTCATGGCTGTCAAACGTAAGTGACTTAATAAAATCCTCTTCATATTCATATTCCACACTCTTGTATGGAACAGTTTATGCGACGTGTATGAAATTCTGTATGAATGAGAAGGACAAAGCTTTTAACAACTATTGATATAATAGTTGTTATCAGACAAAAATAAGGTTATCAGTTTCAAAATATACTAAATGGACATTATACAGTTTTAATTTAAGAAATGTGTGTTAACATCTTATATACTACAATTTAATTATCGTTTTGTTAGACATTGTCAATTTGGAAGTTTTGGACATTTTCTATAGTAACAATCCAGTCAAAATTAATGAAAGTCATTACAAATGCAAATGTGAGTTCTACTGCTTAATGCTCAATGAATCTATAGCACATATCCGACTAGGTTTTTAAGGACCAACCCTTCAGACACAATGTGAAGCCAGTTTCAGATCTGCTCTGACAGCACCACCATCTGTCTTGAAAATCCGCCTGTCCAAAATCTGTATGCCCCTAAAAAACTGACCTCTACGAAATGACACAAGATGACGAAGATTTCTTCGAGAGCAAAATCTCATGCAACCTAGAAACCGTGTGCACCTTCAGTAGGTGTTTTGTTTAAGATGATTAACTAGAGGTGAGATAAGTCTATGGACGTCCTACCACCTTCTTCCCCCCCTCGTCCAAAACACCCTCCTGTTGCACTTTCTGAGATTAGGCTCGTCTTCTCTGGCAGTGTCTAAGCCTCGTCTCTTCCCTTTAATCTTCTCACAGCTCAAAGCTGTCTTTAGCAGCTCCGCACAAACTCACACTCACACATGCTCATTCATTTCAAGCCTTCAACACAATAATAGTGAGACACCTTTAGGCAAAACCTTCACAAATATCTGAGATTACTGCCACAAAGGTAATGACCAAAACAGTTCAACAATCTGAATCGGAGCAGACAGAATTAGAAATAATCAAGTGACCCAAACAGGAAGGCTAGTTAGTTTAAGAGGATCAGAGTTGATCTTTGTGGCATTTTGAAGAGCGGAAGCTTAACTGTTGTTACTTCGATGAACGGATGATCTGTCAGGGCGCAATCGAAGAACATCACCCTGCCAAAAAACACAGTTTTTGCCATCTATCTACCCACAAAACGCATTTAGTGTGTGTGCAAAACGACGCTCTGTGGTAGCGAATCCCGAGGGACAATAAACAATAGCGCTGGCTACCGAATCCCAACAAAGCGCTCCTTTACAAGCCTCGTTTTCCAACAGGGGTCCATTTTCAGGAAGGATGGGTGGAGGCCTGGGTAACAGAGTCACATTTCCCTTTAAACTTTAGAGATTAGATTGCAGAACTTCAAAACAGCGACTGTGATAATCTGCTGCGACTTTTTTGAACTGCAGAATTGAAATTTTATTTCCACTGAGGTAAAAGTTCTACACATAACATTCTACACATAACCACTGCTGTGAAAGTCAACTTTTTAAACTGCAATCGTTCAGACTGACAGCGTTCTCTCGTTGGAGAAGTTTGCGTATCTCAGGTTTAGTCATTGAAGTGATTTCTGTATTACTCACAGGACAGCGAATGTATTTATTTATTTGCTGGCGTTATCGAGGTGATCTGGGAACAGTGGAATTGCCTGGTGAGGGAATGCTGGAGCTTATCAGGGAGTGCCAGGCGGTCAGAGAGGAAGTGGAGAGTCAGAAAAAGGAAAGGCCTAAATGCTGTCTCTTCCTTAATTTAGTGCTCCCTCTCCCCGCCTCTCCCTCTTTTCTCCCACCCTCCTTCTACTTTTCCGTTCTTCCTTTACGCTTTTTAAAAGAAAACATGCTACTAAAATGATATGATGTTCTTTTGCACAGAACATAAAAGTACTTTTTGCACAGACAAACAGGCCTTTAAAAGTATGAAGTAATTCATACAAGCCTTTAAAATAGATACTTCAGCTATATAGTGGACTAAAAACTCTAAAACTCTCAAAAAGTAATAGTTGTTCATAAATCCCTTGTTTGTTGTCCTGAACAGTTAAATTGCCCACTGTTCTTCAGAAAAATCCTTCAGGTCCCACAAATTCTTTGGTTTTTCAGCATTTTTGTGTAATTGAACCCTTTCCAACAATGACTGTATGATTTTGAGATCCATCTTTTTAAACTAAGGACATCTGAGAGACTCATATGCAACTATTACGGAAGGTTCAAACGCTCACTGAAGCTTCAGAAGGAAACACAATGCATTAAGAGCTGGGGGGTGAAAACTTTTGGAATTTGAAGATCAAAGTAAATGTAACTTATTTTGTCTTCTGATAAACATGTAAGTATCTTCTGTAGATTCTGAAGGGCAGTACTAAATGAAAAAATATGATATTTAGGCAAAATAAGAAAAATGTACATCATCATTCTGTTCAAAAGTTTTCATCCCCGGCTCTTAATGCATTGTGTTTCCTTCTGGAGCATCAGTGAGCATTGTAATTATTGCATACGAGTCCCTCAGTTGTCCTCAGTGTGAAAAGATGGATCTCAAAATCATACAATCATTGTTGGAAAGGGTTCAAATACACAAAAAACGCTGAAAAACCAAAGAATTTGTGGGACCTGAAAGATTTTTCTGAAGAACAGCAAGCAGTTTAACTGTTCAGAACAAACAAGAGACTCATGAACAACTATCACTAAACAAATAAACACAGCTGTGGATCATTCAGGTAACAACACAGTATTGAGAACCAAGTGTATGTAAACTATTCTTTTTATTTTATTAAAATAATATTATTTTCTCTTGTGGACTATATGTAAGCATCTTATATTTGAAATATCTTATTCAGGTCAGTACTAAATAAAAAATAAAATGCATTTTGTATGATCCCTCTTATTTTGGTAAAATAATTGACATTTTGCAGATTCTAATGTGAACTTTTGACTTCAACTGTACTATGCTGATGCAAAACATAACCTATGAGTCACCAGTCAGCTGTATATGGAAAATTATTTACTCAATGGTGGTCATAAACAGCGAGAAACAATAATAGGTTCACCACAGACCCTATATAAGGCATTTCATTTGGAACAAACTCATCAATCATATTGCTAGACTGTTATTAAAAATTATCTGTGAGACTTTTGACCACAAAATTCAAATTAAAAATGCAGTAAACAGTTTTACTATGAAGAACCACAGAGGCCATCCAGTATTAAATTGATCGCCTATGGCTTTGTAATTACATACGAGGCATTTACGCAGAGATTTAAGCATTATGATATAACAGATTCTCTTTTGGTAAACAAACTTGCTACTAATGGGACTGCAATGATGCATATCGAATGCAAATGCAAATTAGTACTTTGTGTAATTACTTTTTATGGAAGGTGGAGAAACTAGTGTTCAACTCATAAATCAGGGCATTTGAGAAACAAGCGCAAACCACTATTGAGACAAATGCTCATTGTGTAGCTATGCAGAGACTACTATGGCTGTAGTACAGCCAATATTGATAAAGCAGCACTTGTTTGTATTACTATGTAACTGTACTTCAGATTCAGGAGTTTCAGACTCGCTCTTAAAGATAATTAGTCAATCAGCTATCGCTCGCTTGAACCCTCTTTCCATTAGTATTATCAGTCTAAGTCTGAAGAAAGCACAATTACTTTCAGGCTAAAGGGTCCTTATGTCAAACACTTCGACCAATCAAACAGTGCAAGGCTTTAATCAGCAGCCAAGTAATTATGGCAGTACTATGGTGCATTGCGTGTGTGTGTGTGTGTGTGTGTGTGTGTGTGTGTGTGTGTGTCTCTAGGGAGATGTTCCTAAAAGACAGCATGCTAGCCCTTCTTCTTACAAATGACTGAAAGAACAAATCAAAATCACAATTACTTGCAGCAGAACGCCAAACAGCTACATGCTATGGTAAAGCTGTATCCACCTTATTTTGCAATATGGAAGTAAGCTTTAAATTAATCAGCCACTACAGGTAAGAGCTAGAAGAATACCAAAATGCAGTGAACTGTAAAATTATTTGCACTACAAACAAGTATGTTTAAAATTACAACAGTACATTAATGCAATCTGATAAGACATAGGCTACCAGTTTGGAATATCAAGCTAAAAATAACTGGACTTGGATGACTCCTCACACATTCAATATACAAAGGATTGTGTCCGCTCTTACATTAAAATTAAGATGTATATGGCACGCAAATAAAATAAAAACTGTAACTGTAAATGATGTCTCTTACCAAAATATGTAGTAAAAAAAAACCCATAAAAGATCTACGTCATTTACAAAATTCACAACGTTTTATACATATTTTGGACTACGGGGACCATTACTTCGATGATGTGAAATGGTTACACACGGTGAGCTACTGGCGCTACCTGTTGCTAGTTTTTACTACAACACAACTTAGAAAATAAAATGCTGATGCGATGACCACAGCTACTGAAAGAGCTTACAGGTGGTGATGGATACAAGTGTAGACCTAAACCAAATGCAGTACCATTGATCCACAAGGAGTCTAAACACCCCTGGATATTGAGTGAAGTCAAGTCAAGTGTTGGAATGTTTACATCCTGCCAGGATGGCATCTAGTGTTTCTTGTCTCTGCCATTTGTAAGCTCTTTCAGTAGCTGTGGTCTATTAAAAGCCTCAAAGACATCAAGGCTAAAGTGGAGAGAACAAAGATGAGGGTCTTTAGTAAGTTTTATTCGTCCACACTCATCTTCCCATTCTTTTCTCCTCTTCTTATCGCTAAGAAAGCAGTGAAAACTTTGCTTCTCTTGTCACCCTTCGATGGAAAATTACAACCAAAAGCCACACAATGTGACATTGTATCAGTATTTTATTTTCCGAGTTGTGTATTCTGGAGTTGTGGCGCCCCCCATAGTCCAAAATATGTATAAAACAAAGCAGATTTTTTAAATAACATAAATCTTTTATGGGTTCTCTACCACATATTTCATTTAGAGACATCATTTTTGTTATATTACCTCATACAAGTAAAGGGGTCATCGAATGTCCTTTTTCCACAAGTTGATATGATTCTTTAGGGTCTTAATGAGATATCTGTAACATACTTTGGTTAAAATTTCTCAGGGGTAGTGTAAAAAGACACCCTCTTTACCTTGTCAAAATCAGCCCTGTTCAGAGCGAGCCATTCTGCTGCATGTTCCTTTAAATGCTAATGAGCTCTTCTCACCACGCCCCTCTTTTCTGTTGGGTGACAAGCTGGTCTGTTTACTTTAGTCATGTTTAACTGCGAAACTTGTTAACTATCACATTATTAAGAAAGGCGATTTAAAAAGATGCATAAAAAACCCTTATACTTACTTCTGCTGTAGGTGAAGCTGCACCATGAATGATTCGCGCGAACGTAGACGCATTTATGTAGATTGGGGATCGGCACATTTCCTTCAAAAACTAAAGTAACGTTAATCCTCTGCGTCTTCAGTGGCTCAGATGTCGGGAGTAAATGACGACTGCTATATTCATTATTACATCCAACAACCAAACACCTCAACTGCTCAATCGGAGACATTCTTTTCTTCCCCTGCAGTCGAGACAATGGCGGTCGAAGTCAAACTGTTCACAGCTCAATCATGACAGGTCTAAGGTAAGATGGTCATGTCAATCAACTATCGTGGGAGCGGCCTTTGACGGTGTGACGTCACACAGACAAGAAGCTGAGAATGGCTTGATTTGACGATTTATCGTGCAACCCTAACTGGGTGTTTTTTTTTATCATAATAGGGTGGTTGTGTACACACACTGCCAACACACATTTATGTTCAAACATCATGTAAAAGTGAGTTTTGTATCCGATGACCCCTTTAATAGACAAGGCTCCATTTAAGAAATATCTTGTCGGTGGAAAATATAAAACAAAATGCTATTTATATAAACCAAGTTTGGAGTCAAACCAATCTGCATCAACAATTTCACAAAATCGTACAGTATTAGTAATACTTAATAATTTTCAAGAAGCTTCAAAAGAGTATGATTTTAAGGTCTGCCCCTTTTGAAACAGCTGAGAGTGCTGCTATCTGAACCACAAACCACACTGACTAAATGTAAGGTGATCGCCACAGTCTTTTTGCTCTCTCTCCTCTGAGATTGTGCCAATTTGATCAGACAACCCAGGACAAGCTTGCGTACTTAGCTGCCGTGCCCCAATAACTCCAGTAAGCAAGTTCCACTCTCAGCTTTGCTGTATTAATAAATAATACTTCAGATGTTGCACTTTAAGACTTTTTTTTGCAGATGTTCTCTGCTCAGTCAGTCATGAGAATCGAAAGGCATGAGATTTACCTTAATTCTCCCACCAGAAATAGAAAACCAACTCAAGGGACAGACTTGCTTCACCGGCACACAACTTATCACCTGCGTGCAGCTTTGACAGCTGCCTCACTCACTGAGCTGCAACTATCATTCACTGACGCTTCAAAAGAAACATGTGAAAACAAATCTCTGAGTTCATTTGCGACAGCTGAATATTGAACAATGTGAATCTGAAGGTGTTTCTTCACTTATCCTTGAATCCTATGCATAGCGTTTCCAAAGATGGGATAAATTTCCAGCTACGCTGAAATGTGTGAGACGCAAACTACTACTGCACACAGAATCCTTAGGCTCCGCTTCACAGTAATCCTTTGCAACTGTGCATTTCAAATCTTTCATGTCTTTATAAAGCTTCGGAGAATGATTTCAATGTCACCTCGAAGTTATCAACCTGCACAAGATGTAATATTCAGTAAGGTGATTTGTAACAGCACGAGATACTGTGGCTTTGATGGTAAAGCCTCGACCCTGCATTTACGCTGATCTAAGGTTTAAGAAAGCCAATTCAGTCTTCTGAAAATGTGAAAATTCTTAATATTTCACCAATAAAAGGAATTTCTTTTGACATTTGCTGGCAAACCAGAATATTCACATCAAATTAAAGCTAAGTAATGGAATAAAACAATCTCAAAGTCTCAAAATAGTAATGTTTTACAATTTACATTGAGTTTACTCTGCACACACACACTCAAACAGTATCTGTGCTCATTCTGTGTGTGTCCTATTCTCAGATTAAACCCACTAGCTAATTTGCTGATTCTTCGCAATGCCTGAATAATCCAACCCTAATCCTCGCAGGTTCGATTAAACAGTCAAATCTGGAGCTCAGGATCTTTCTGCGTTTTTAATAGACACCTCACTTCAATACTCTCTGATCCAGACACTGCCTGCTGGTGTTTCCTGACAGCCTCCGCTCAATGTTTGACAACATGCTCATTTATCCTAGAAAGTTTTTCTTCCATTGCCTACTGACAGCTGAAAATACTGGTACCCAAAAGACTGTCTGCATTTAGTTTTCATTCTATACTAAAATTCTTAACTATAATTAACACAGTTAAAATGAATAACATATTCTGTTATTATAATCAGGCTATTATGTAACTTAAAGGAATAGTTCACCCAAAAATAAAAATTTTGTCATTAATTACTCACCCTTCCAAACCCGTAAGACCTTCGTTTATCTTCGAATCACAATTTAGGTATTTTGGATGAAATCCGAGAGCATTCTGACCGTGTATAGACAGCAATGCAACTGACATGTTCAAGGCCCAGAAAGGCAGTAAGGACATCATTAAAATAGACCATGTGACATCAGTGGTTCAACCGTAATTTTATGAGGCTATGAGAATACTTTCTGTGTGCAAAGAAAACAAAACTGATGACTTTATTCAACAAATCTTTTCTGTGTCAGTCTTTGACACTTCTAGTGTTCTTGTAGCATCATAAAATTATAGTTGTTATAACCTTTAGTCGACGAGAAGAGGCTTAGTCGACCAAAATTTTATAGGTGTTTAGTCGCGGAAAAAAAATAATTCCACAGGAAGTGGAATGGAAGCTTTGGTCTAAACAGAGCAGAAGGGCTTATTGAAAAAAGCAAAAAATTAGCATATTTCGCTCATATTTAATCAATTAAACCATAGCCCTTTGAAATGGAAGCTATATCTCAATTTACAAGTAGACCTATATTTAGTTTTTTTCAATCGAAGTACCACCTGAGTCTTCTCCTCCCACTTCTACCAGTGATACTTCCCGTGGTACTACCTGTCTAGATATCAACAACATCACTGGGTTTTAGGTTGCCAAGTTAGGGGACAAATGAGTTGAAATTTGTATGTGTTGACTGTGTGAGAAGGATTCATTTCATACAAGACCTGGTAACTGGACTACCTTGGAATATGTTGACGTGATTATTCATATAACAAGGTTTGGGCCATACAAATTACGGGAGTTTTACTGGAGGCGAATGTAGCAAACATATAAAATATACCCAGTGGGATTTTTATATAGACAGATTAAAAATACTGGAGAAATACTTGAAAATATTTAAACGGGATGATAGCGGGATAGAATGATAAAATATGGGAGAATCCGGGGAAAAACGGGAGGGTTGATAGGTATGTCTTATATTAACCCAGAAAAATATGGGCTATTGAAGTGTCTGTGCGGAGTGTGGAAGCTGAATTGTAGAGCACTTTACTGCATGACAGATGGAGACACTGGTGCGGTCACTTGCTCTTAAAATACTCATTTTTGCTCATACAAATAAAAGTAATACATGTTTCGAATCCGTAAAGACTCTATGTTTATTGGTGTGCACTCACAATAACAATGAAACGTTGCGCTTTTGTAAAATAAAGCAATCAGGATGCGCTTTCTGCCATCTTGGTCTCTGTGTACTTAAGCGTGAAACTTAGAAACTCAGTGTATAGTGCTTACAGACATGGAAAATATATCTATATAGAGTGAAATGTCCACTTTCAAATGAACCAATTCAAATATTCTCAGATTATGTAATCCTTATAAAACATGCATATAGGCGCATCCACTACTGCGGAAATGACGAGTCAGAGCTGCCGATTTCATCTCTTAAACTGAAAACAAAGAAAGCGTTATAGTTTAATTATTAAAATGTTAAAGCAATCTAAAGCAATCTGCCGGTGCACTTTGGCAAGCTTTTTTTCGTGTGCGTTTGAGCGCTTATTAGGCTATGTAGACAATTAAAGTTCATTATTATGATTTAGATGGTTTATTAATAAACATGCAACTAATAGTCGACTAATGCTTAAAATGAACGACTACTAGTCGACCAGACTAGGCAGCCCTATATCTTAATTTGTATTCCAAAGATGAACGAAGGTTTTACGAGTTAGAAACGATACGAGGATGAGTAATTAGTGACAGAATTTTCATTTTGGGGTGAATTATACCTTT
>JAHKKF010402654.1:0-12082 GCA_019740295.1 Labeo calbasu | reverse complement strand
GAATTTTGGCTCTTTATTCTCACTCTACAAGACATTCTACCATGTATACTTTAAATTATTATTTTTTTTTAATTAAAAGAATCTTGAATGTTTTTTTTCTTTTACAGTTATTTGTAATAATAACAATTCCACATTGCAAGGGGTCTATATTTTTTATATATATATATATATATATATATATATATATATATATATTTATTTATTTATTTTTGCAAAATGTGTCCACCTTTTTGTGAAATTAACAAAAAAAACAGTTGGTATAACATGCTGCTAAGGTGTTTTTCTTGCTCTTTTATTCTGCATTACGTTGCATTCTGTTTTTAATTCCTCTGGGTCAAAATAATGTAATGTCTTTAACGAGGGCACCAGCTGGACCCGTCAACAGATGCATGCAGCAGCGCCTGAGCTCCACTGGCTGCCACCCTCACCCGTGCCGCACTCATTATAGTACACACCACATATTAGCTCACAAGCCCAGAGTGACACATCCTGAACTGAGCCAAAGACAGTCGGCCACCTCTGCTGTCATGAGCCTGTCCATCATTCACAATGTCAATTTGACCAATGTGCTCACTCACTGCCTCTCACTTCTAATTACCCAGAAAGACTTCAGCATGAGTGGGGCGGGACTGCGATTGACATCCAAAGCGAGGTGGCCGAAAGCCAGCGCAGGCCCACAGCAAAGTAATCAAGAGAAAGGGATGAGTATAAGAGCACAGCCTTGGAGACTAAAAGGGGCCATAGCATTTAGAGAACTAGTAAACATTAAATCAATAGCATTTCTCTTTGGCTAAGATAGACCTGTCTCCCTGGAATAATGTACTGTGGATTGATTCGCAACAGCAGTAGATCAGGTGATCTATTTTTCCGGAAAAAACTCCCATTAGTCGTACCTGTCAGTCGGAATTGGCTCCATTTTGCATTTCCTTACCGCTCAGCAACGGGATGTAGTAACTATTCTGGTGCCTATTCGGGTGGGCCTGTAGTTTGGTAAATGTCCTACTTTAGGCTGTCGTTCTGAATTCTGGTGACCTCTAGTCCTTTGCCAGGCATCTGGAATTTGGGATTTAGGACGAGGAGATTATTTCAGGAACGAGGTCTGTCGAGAGGTGGCGGAGGTGTGGATGAGAATAGATTTGGCACTGTGAGGCGGGAGAGTAATATGTGTCGAATTATGCACCTGCTAAACCTGCATGCCTATAGTCATATTTTTGACTGTCTATTAGGCTGCCTAATTAGATTCTCTCACAACCTGGAGTATACCATGCTCTACTTCCAGGAAATTAAGTTTAAAGTTTGGGAGTTGGAGTCGCTGCCCAACAACTACAACAACACTGATGTATCTATGTCCCAAGCTATCGCACTGTTTTTGATTGTGTCCAGCCCAGAGTGGAGAAAAGCACTAGGGAGGAATAGAAAAGGATGGAGGCTCATCACTCTCTTCTCACTCCTGTATTATAACCCATTCGAAAGAATCCCTGGATGGTGTCTGTAGATATATAGAGTGTCAGACAGGCAGGCCTTTAAGGAGCCTCAGATGCTGTTTCTCATTGGCACCCAGCACAGCTCATCTCTCGGAGACAAGTATCTTTTAGGACTTGTGCTGCTTTCCGACCCTGTAGCCTCTAGATGACATGAGCAGCAATCTTAATGCAGGGTCAGGCACATGGTTTGTGCTCTTTAATAAGAACCATACCGTGTGGCAAACAAATGTAATCCAAATGTCTTTGGTAAAAATTTGTAATTTATATATATAAAAACATAAAACCGCAAATATTACAAAATATGACAAAGTGTATAAATCACTAGATTTTCTAAAGTAAAACTGTCCAACAGCAGCAACAGCAGGTAAAGTTACAGCGGGAGTCCGCGTCTTTCTTGCCTCCCCGTAGAGTTTTAACAGACCCCCTAAAGCGTGTGGTGAGTTTGGTGGGGGCTAATTAAGAATGAATGGGGGAAAGTCACATGAGATGAATCCAGATATGATTGGATATGACTGGTTATGTTTGGTTGTGATTTGTTCACGTGATAAATCCCACCTGTTGCGCTTTCCCTGTTCGCGAATCAGTCTAAATGAACAATATAAAAACTAATTTTAAAAAGTAAATATAACCACTTTGTTGCTTCAAAATAAGATTTAAAATGGAATAAAAACTCGATATATGGGAGTTTTTAGTACAAAATCTGCTTGGTCAAATTAAAGTAACTCTCTGTGTCTGTGACCAATATTTAGTGAGCTTTGATGACTGATAATCCAAACATATAAGAGGTCATTGTACTATTAAAACATCCTGTAAGTTTCAGAACTCAAAACCTTGTTGCTAGTCTAAAAACAGCTTATATTAAGACTTTTGGAATGTTCTACTCTATGATGTAATAGTGTGGATAAGCACCGCCTCCACAGAAGAAGATTGACATCACTGCCTGTTTAGCCCCGCCCACCAATTTGCGCATAGTGTTTACCAGAGAGGCAAACAGAATGCAGAAACCAAACAATAAAGATGGCTCTAAAGAAGTCTCTGCATTGCCTTCCTTCTGAGCGCAGTGTTAGGAAAGAGTGGATGAATGTTATTTTTAATGAAGTTCCAGACCGCGTCAGTAAGAACTCGGTCCTTTGTTTGCTTCATTTTACCGCAGATTTGTTTACAATAACCCATAGCCAGTAACCGGACACAATTCGATGTGGGGTTTTGAAAAAGAGTTGAACTAAAAGACGATGCTTTTCCGACTATGTTGGATCCGACAGTGATGTCGCAACAAAAGTGAGAGTAACTTTTTCATTACGTGGTCACTATTGCTTTGTCTCTGCTTACAGATCTTTTGATATGTATTGAGTAATTAATGCGTTTTAAATGTGAGGAATGAATGTACGCTGTTAGCCAGTCATAGCAGTGGCCGTTCACTTCCGAGTCTACAATCCAACATGCCTATTCAAACAGAGCATTCTGCTGAGGGGGGTCAAAAATAGGACAGAAAATGGTCTATTACTTCTAAATTATGTTTTTTTTTTTTAATGTAAAAATCTTGATAAGATAAGTGGACCTCAGAGAACAGAACAAAATAAAAAAAACAAAAAACAAAGGCAGTTCATGACCCCTTTGAAAAGAATAGCTGAACATAAGTTCACAAAAAAAAGGTTTAAATTGCTGCTGCCTTGAGCTATTATTATAGAATAAATATAAAATGAAATTAGATTAAAAACACTAACTTGATGAGATTCATACTTGGCTTTAATAAATAGAATATTTAAGTAATGTAATATTTATTTAACAAAGTAAAAAAACTTCTCATTTCAGAACACCACCGCGCACCACTGCAATGTATGTACACTGAAGTATGCTAGCATTTTGTTCAGCATATACACTGACAAAAGAAACACCTAAAATAGCCAGTCCTCTGTGCACGGTAATGAGGTATTTTTGGTATGGGCCCTATGAACATTATAGGCCGGGGTAGTGATTATTCTGAAAGCCTCAATGGATAAACCACTGAGAAAACAGTGCCCTGTAATAAGTGAAATGCATGAGGCAATGAAAAGAGCAGGACCCTACGCCAGGAGCTAGCTTGGAGTACAGATCAAACTGTGTGGTAAAGGAAGTAAGAGGGACGTACTGTAGTTGCACGCAATATTATGTGCTTTCCATTGAATCACACCAGTTTCAGGACTTCAATACCAATGCTGTTCAAGTCCAAATTTCTAAAGAAAACCCTAAATTAACTCCATGTGCACTCTTGGTCTTATTTTAGCTCAGGGGTACCCCATCCTCCCTAGGCAGGCTGAGATCAAGAACGTCTTTGCCACGGCTGTTCAAGCAGCCAACCGGTTCTTGTAATTACGGTGGTTTTGTGTTGGTTTGGCGTACTTCTTCACAGCTTAAAATAACCCACTCCAAAACAAGCACCCACGAAGAACCAGCAACAACAGAACTTGAGAGTTTCATTATTTAACTCTACAGCTGTCCCCACCATAAACACATCAGAAAAAGGCCAAGTGATTTTTAAAAACACCCTGTTGATTTTGGTGACAACCCCATTATGGCCTCTACTAAGTCTGTTCATTTTTCAGGTCTTCAGAGGCACACAGCAGGTGCTCTTGTGGTTTGTCTCTCATTTGCATTTTTTCACTTCCCAACGAGATGACAGAGAAAGCGCAGAGAAGGATGGAAGAAAGACCTTCTTCGGATGCAAAGAGTGCCAGAAAAATCATTTTGAGAGAGTGAAGGCTTTTGATGTGTGCAAAAAAGACATTGTAAAGTTCAAATGACATGGTTCCTTCCACTTCTGGTCCCCGTGAGAATAGCAGAGAGAAAAGAAAGGTATGTTTGAGCCAGTAAAACGTGTAGATTTAGACAGATTTAGGATGCATGACCACGCCATGGTCAAACAGATAAGAGGCCGTATAATAAGGTATTCTCTCTGTTTCACCAAGAATTGATGACTTGCCACAGCATTTGAATTTTCCCACAGTTAAAAATGGAATATCAGCATTGCTAGATTTAATAAATGAAACTTTCATTGAAATTACCTCATGAATACACACATTTTCATGGAGAAACTGAGTTAGGGTGCCGGCACATCGTGATTTATTGACTTCAAACGGAATGGTGTGTCGCAAGAACGTTGAGGGAAAACCCAAGGGTTTGTGAAAGTATTTTTCTTCTCATTTTCAGCAGGTCTTTTCGTTGAAAAAATTATGCTTAGTTAATTGAACTGTATTTAGATAAATAACTATATTACACAGTATTGCTTTTAATAAAAGTACTGTGAAATAAGGAGACTTGCCAGACTTGATCCTTTATCAGCGAACCCTTGGAAAGGTTCTTAACCCCAGGGAGCTTTAATTGTACTGTAGTCTTTTAGGATAAAAGCTATAACCACATTACTGCTCAACCTTCATTATTTGAACACAGACATGTGTTGAATGTATCCGTGTTATATATAACCGATCACCTTCGAATGTCTTTTGTTATGACCTTTTTGTTGAATTTACTTGAATCCGGTGAGTACAATTTAATGAAAGCATGGCCAACATAGTTGCGGGAAACCACTTGACATGGCATTTTGATGGAAATCTAACATCTAATACTTTTGAGTGCACAGTGAAGGATTAAATTGCTATAGAGCACAACAGCGACTGACCACTTTTTAAGCGGCCTTGGTTTCAGAATATTTTTTTATTTTTTTATTTTGTCACATTCATTTTCATAAACAAAAAGAGAGTGAGAGAGAGAGAGGCATTCCAGTAAAGCATTCTAAGAACTAAACAAACCATCTCTGAGATGAGTCATCAGCAGTAGGGATTTTGTTTTACAGAAAGGTATTTAAAGTGCATTGGTAAATATTTTAGAGAGCTGGAGAGTGTAGGTTTGCAATGCAAACAATGTGAGAATTCGACTGTTAAACAAAAATGTTAATGAAGCTCAGAAGTCTTTAGCTGTTTTTATGGAGACATGATCTGAAACACCTAAGTCTTAGATAGTTAACCCAAAAATTATAATTTTGTCATTTATGCATCCTCACCTTGTTCCAGAACTTAGAACAACTTATTCTTCTGTTCTGTCAGTCCTCAACACGCGTTCAACCATTGTTCAATAAAGTCGTTATACTTTGCGCTCAAAAATTATTCTCGTAGTTTCATAAAATTAAGGTTGAACCACTGATGTCCCATGGAATTTTTTTTTTACAATATCCTTATTCCATGTCAGCTCAACCAGAGGTCCCCAGCTCAAATTTTTGATTTTGCTAATAATTTTTCTGAAGAAAGATAGACATGTATGATGAAAGCCAAAAAATTAAATATCATGGATGAATTTTTACTGAATAATCCACTATATTGTGAAAGGTCAAAACTGCAATTTTCACCTTAGATTCAGAGCCAAATTACATAAGGGAGTAAAAATGACTTTAGAAAGATGGCAGCATCATAATGTTATTTTTACACAAAGATTGGTAGTTCTATTAGTAAAATCTGTTGACTTTGTTACATTATATGCCAATGGTAATCATTCAAAAATAGGGAAACAGCGCTTTTCAAGTTGTTACTCTAAAGTTTGCACATCTGTAACTCAAGAAGCATTAAAGATATTTAAATTCCCTTTTAGATCTTGGGTCTTTACAAACTTTTCTTTTGGCAACTTCATTTTTAAGGCCCTACATGGTTCTGTTCCAGAGATATTGGAATTTCAATATGGCTCCAGGGGTAAATCATTAAATTGTACACATTTTCAAATGTGGGTCATTTTGCAAAAATATGAGATGACTTTACTTTTAAAGACGAATGTCTGAAGAACAAATAATGTTGAAACTAAAAATGTATCTTGTCAAGACAACTGCATGGAACATACCTCTCCAGATTGTTCAATTTTCCCTCAAATTTTCTATTTTTAGTACTTGAAAACCAAATGTTGGTCACTTTACATACAGCTAATACTGATTGTATTTAAAGCAAAATGTCTGAAAAATAAGTAATGCTAAAACTGGAAATGTATCTCCCTCTATCAAAACATTTGTATAGGACATGCCTGTTTGAGTGTCATAAATTTTCTTTTTTCCAAAATTTGCATGCATGTAACACAAGTAACACAAGTTACATTGACATTTAATTTTTTGGCTTTCATCACTGTATGTTTATCTCTCTTAAGAAAAAAAGATTAAGCTGAGGAAGTTTCTGAAATTTGGTTGATTTGACACGGAATGACCCTAATACCTTTCTGGGCCTTAAACGTGGTAGTTGCGCTGCTATCTATGCAGGGTCAGACAGCTCTCAGATTTCATCAAAAATATCTTAATTTGTGTTGTTATTTGTACATGCAGGTTTGGAATGACATGAGGGTGAGTAATTGATGGAATTTTAATTTTTGGGTGAAATATCCCTTTAAGAACAATATGTTTGGCCTTTCCACAGTGTTTGACATGGGTAACTGGGGACTGCTGTAGGGGTTTCTGCTAAAACTTTGTTTCAGAGTTCAATGATGAGTCAGTTGTGGATGAGTCGAGGCTGCATCCTGACACCTTTGCCATTTAGACTGCACTGTATATTGCATAAGTTGCCCCAAGGATCTTGACAGTAGTGGAGTTATGAACTGGATGAATGGATGAGATCTTTACCATCATAAGGTTTCAAGCAAGGTTCAGGTAAACGATCTCTACAAAGATCAGCTAAAAAAAAGTGTACAATAAGTCCAGCATATGTTCAGAAAATATGGCTGACACCCACATCATCTAGCAACAGCTTTGCCAAGATGGTATACAGATGGCGAAGGTGCTGAAGAGACAAGACAGAAACTATTCAGGAGGCATATGTCCATGTCTGCCCCCGCTAGCCAATTACACTATATTATTTGTCATGAAATTTGCATGTTCCAAAAAAAAAAAGTACAGAGCCAACCAATGACTTTAGAGGTAGAATCATCATACTGGATATGATTCAGTACCATTAGTAGGCAAGGAAGCAAATTACATTCTTCTGTTTGTTTGTTTATCAGGAACCTCTTGTGGCTGTTCTAAACTTTTTTGGCTACTTGTTTGTCATGTTAATATCTCACAGTTGCTAAAAGAAGGCCTTTTGGACAAGTTTTCAGGTAATTTCTTGTCTCTCTTGGATTGCTGTGATGAGTAGTTGGGTCAATGGGGCTGTCTGCGGAGACAAATAGCAGTTTTAAGTGTGCTTTTATGATAATTTCTGTTCTTAGCGTCTCGGGGAGATGAAATACATAACACATAAAGCACCAAATAAAAATTACAGTTCACAGCCACCAAGCTAAGGTGAATATCTTACCTTTTAACAGTGCTGGGAAGTAACAAAGCCAAGTGCACACTAAAAGACCCAGTGTCTTGTTTTCCGTGTTTGTTGATGTGCTTTTTCCATTTTTTTGTAATTCAAAAGCAAAGTCCTTCGTCAGTGTAATTTTGTTGACATATTGTCATGAATAGTCTCCTATTGCTTTATGTATTAGTTTGTTTGAGAAGCATTGAGAGCTAGTTAGAAAAAGAATGATCTTGTAATTGACACAGATAGTCTGGGATTATCTGTATAGTGTGCAAAGCAATGAATATTGAAAACGAGAGTCTGTCAAACAAATGTAAAATCTGTTGTAGAGCCTGAGACTACTGTGTACACTGAGGAAAAAAAAACAGTTGCAGATGGTATTAGTGGGTGGAACACTGTCATTCTAGAAAGCATCTGATTGGGCAAAAATCTGTGTGTGCAACATGAGTCATCGATATTTTCCTCCATTTAACTACAAGAAAAAAAGTCATTTTAAAAATGTGTATTTGCTGTAAGTTTATTTAGCTTATAGATGGCCTCGAACTGAATAAAAGAATTGAATAAAAGCTGCACAGTTTCAATTGTACAAACTGAAGACTTACAGTACTCATGTATTACTCATGCTATAGAAATCTATCCACAGTATCCAGTGAACTGCAAGTTATAAGAGAGTCAGTTAAGACAGTATCAAAGCATGGCAGAAGCCGTATATTCGATGCTTCAGCAGACAACATCTATTTTCTCCACCTCTTTTCATTTGCAGAGGTCAGAAATCTTCTGGAAGAGATGTGTGTACAGTGTTCAATGACAGTTTTATTGCTCTTTGTGCCCATTCGGTTTCACAGATAAGTATGAAACAAACCCTTTGGTTTGTTGATAGTTATCTTTATAAATATTGGAGGATAATTCAATGCCGCTACAGTACATACTACATTACATTACAGATAAAAACTGAATCTGAAGACCATGACTACTGTTTAAAGAAGACTGCATACACAAACATAATTACTGTATCACTTTTACAAATGTCAGCTTTCTTCCCGGGGGATTAAGACTTGCATGGTTGAATATATGATGTATCTTACTGAAATATGTAGTAGAAAACCCATGAAAAATTAATGTTATTTTTAAAAAATCCACTTTGTTTCATACATATTTTAGACTATGGGGGGCGCCATTATTTGATGACGTCAAATGGTTGCACTTGGTGAGCTACTGGCAGTGTTGCCAGGTTTTCACAACAGAACCCGCCCAATTGGTACTGAAAACTAGCCTAAATGCGTTAAAAATCAGGTTCTAGGGGATAAAATGCATGTTTTTTGTCTGTGTTTCTCTGGTAAATTTGCATTTCAGAGACTAAATATGACGTTATTGGGGTCGCTTTAACCTGTAGACATCAAAAACTACCCGCGGCAACAATGTAGAAGTAGCCCAATTCCGCAGGAAAACCACAGACTTGGCAACACTGGCTACTGGTGCTACCTGTTGCTGTTTTTACCGCAACATAACTTCGAAAATTAAATACTGATACGATGACCACAGCTTCTGGAAGAGCTGGTAGGCTTAAACCAAATGGCATACCATGGATTTTTCCCCACAAGGAGTCTAAATGCCCTAGATATTGAGTGAATTAGCTTACCGAGTGCAACCATTTAACATCATCAAAAATAATGGCGCCCCCCCATCGTCCAAAATATGTACAAAACAATGTGGATTTTTTTTAAACAACACAGTTTTTCCCATACTATAGAAATGTGCAGAAATTGACTTTCAAAAATGATTTACCCTGAGAAGTATTCACTGAAGTAAGAAGTGTGACAACTAGCCTACTAGATAAAACGCTCTGAAAACAATCAAATATAATTTTGCCTTTTCCCATGTTTTGTAGATGTTGATGTATTTGTTGACATTTAAACACAGTAGCGTCTTGAATTGTAAAGTCACTGACTCTTGTTTCAATTTTCAATTTTTCATTAACAGAACCTTTGCGGGCTCCTGGTAATTTCATAAACCGATTTTACTATACAGTTGACCTTCTCTGGTCGGAACTCATTTGGTTGACAAAAGCGACATTAGGGACTACGTTACTTTTCAGGGTGGCCTTCTCATCCGTCACCTGTGCGCTTCTGTTCTGCACATTTATCTGCTTGAAAGCGAACATCTGTGGTTATGCTTTGTTGAAGTGCCCTGCAGCAAGGCCTAATGCTTACGTCACAGGACTCATGAGTCTGGCCCCAGAAAAGATAGGAATTATGAGCTAATTAGCAGTTGTTAGTAGCTCAGGGCCCTGGGATGATTTGTAACAAGAGAATGGATGAGACTCCGTCTTTTGTTGTGGCCTCTCTAATGACTTGACGGACCATCCCTGATCACACAGGCTCATCCACATCCACTCACCCCCATTCCGCCACACGGAATACAGAGGAAACAGGCATCTAATTTCATCTGGTTCAGGGCGTCTTGCAAGAATTGATTCACTGATTCTGACAAGGACACAAAAGCTATTTTTACGCCCTCCTAACTGAGTCACTTTATTCAGCTGTGTATGTATGTTTGTTTGGGATAAGCTGAGATATTATTACAAGAACACAAAAGCAGTCAATTGTCTACTTTCAGATTGCCTCTCAATTCCACCAGGAATGATTTAGCGGTGAGGGAATGTTCGTACAATTCTTCCAAAATGTATTTCTTTGAGTTATTCAAGTAAAAGTAAAAGCTTCCTTAGTTGATGGGGAGCAAACAAGTAACAAAACATGATGTCTTATTACATTGCGCATTCAGTATTTATCAAACAGTGACATTTGTCAGTCTAACGCAGAAAACAGCTTGCGCATGGAAAGTTGAAGTTGACTACAACTTTTCATATCTTCCTAGGTTATGTTAGTTTCTATGAATACACATACTCTGCTGTCAACACTCAGCCCCAGTTGCCACCATTCCTCAGGTCTGTCTCAGGCAGAACGCTTCCAGGCTCTGTATATGTATGTGTATGTGTGTGCGCACGTTAATCTTCATCACAGTGATATGTCTGACCGCGACAGCTGCTCTACAATTGCGTTGGTACTGTAGCTCACAGATAGAACCAAAGCAAAAGGCTTTTCACAAAGTATTAATCAAAAGTCTGGACCCATTTATTATTTTTACTCTTTACCGCAGTAGTAAAGTTACCAAATGTTGTGTGTTAATCATTGCATAATTTCCATATTAAAAATACTAATTAAATGTACCTTTGTACAGAATATACAATATACAACAATATACAATTTGTTGCTATCTATCTATATAATACTGTTTAAGAAGTTTGGGATTAGTATGACTTTTCTAAATAAAAGAAACTGATGCTTGCATCCAGTAAGGACATTAAATTGATCAAAACTAGCAGTAAAGGCATTTATAATGTTATAAAAGATTTCCTTTTCAAATAAATGCTGTTCTTTAGAGCTTTCTATTCATTAATGAAACCTTGAAAAGTATCACTGGAGTAATGGCTGCTGAGAGTTTCCGACATGGAATGGAATAAATTACATTTTAAAGTATATTTAAATAGAAAGCAGTCAATAATATTTCCCAGTATGACTATTTATACTGTATATTTGATTAAATAAATAATAAATGCAGCCTTGGTGATCACAAGAAACTTCACATTAACCCCAAACTTTTGAATGGTAGTGTATGTACACACACACCAGAGGTCACGTTAACCAAATTGTCCGTCACTGACGAAAAAATCTGAAGGCCGTCCGTCATTTTGACAGATTACACTGAGGGTGAGCTATTGTAAATTGTAGCTGTAATTCCTACCCCTGTCTAGTTGGTGGCGAGTGCACGCCTGTCTGGCAGCAGAGCAGGGGATCCGGGAACAAAAAAAACTAAAATGAATTTTTATTCTATGTTTGATTACGCACAGGCGAGTACACAGAAGCTACAACGATCTATCACGCCACATGAAAGAGTGCCAAAACGGTATTTATTTCTTTAACTTCATAATGAAATGGACAGAATTTGAAATCTGAGACTTTGTTTTATATCAAAAGTAACACAAAGTCCGCCTTCCCTGCGCCCACTGAGTTTTAACCAAGCGGCAACCTCCCGGTCTCCCTCTTGAAGCCAACACGGAAGTGACTAAAACTGTAATTCATCGACTGGCCGCTAGAGACTGGCTGCAAAAGGAAGTCAATCCCATAGAATCCCCATGTTAAAATGCCCAACTTTACAGCAGGAAAAAATGTGTTTACAGCCTGGTACAAAAAGTGGTTTTAATCTATATAGCTAATTTTGCCCTTCATGTCAACTGTGAGGGGGGTGAATTTTTTT
>JAHKKF010402598.1:0-17533 GCA_019740295.1 Labeo calbasu | reverse complement strand
AACTTAAAAGCTTAAGTTTAGCAGCTGCCTTAAAAATTTAAAGTTAAATCATCTTAAAAGTACAAGTAATTTCAACTCACAAGTTAAATCAACTTAAAAGTACAAGTCGTTAGAACTCGTTTTATTGTAATGAGTTAAAATGACTTGTTTTATTTTGATTTAACGTAAAATTTTAAGGCAGCTGGTGAAGTTAGATTTTTTAAGTTGAAACTGATGAAAACTTTTTACAGTATTGTACTTACTGGACTGCTAGTCTGCTACTCATTTAGCTGAAACCTAAATGAGCCACCTGTTTGCCTGTTAAGAAGTTGGACCAAAGATATATATACATTACTGAAGGACACAACACTTCCTAACATCATAACATTAATGTTAACACAATCAGTTATCTTGTCAAATTGTGGACTACTTGAAATCCTTCACAGACCATCAGTTTAAGAACCACTGCTATAATATAATTACATAACAAACTATTTAAGATGCCTCATATTTGTATAGGCTATATTAACAGTCTGAGAAAGTACACCATGCTTAAAATTCTAATAAAAAGTCTGTTAACTGGAGCTTTTTAGGTGTGCAGTTCTTACACTTCTTTATATATATTGATGCACAATGCCTACTGTTTTTACACTATATACTGGGCAGTATTTTGTAATCAGTCTTCAGGTATTCTATTGTAACATAACCTTTGACATCTTCATACTATCTTCAGTCTGAACTTTAAATAAAATCTTGCCAGCAGGAAGTAAAAGGCAAAGTTTGTTCACACTTGATTCACATTTCATCTGATAGATCAAGTGCACTCATGCACTTCTACAAATTTGTGAAAAAATTGTGTTACTAGCTTGGTGGTGTTTCTGTGATTGTGATCTTAAGGAAGGCTATTATTGTGCTTGCAATGTGATTTAACTTCCTCCCTCCCTCTGCCTGCCACTGAACCATTACAGTCAGGGTACCAGCAACTCTGTTAATTACCAGCTCCTATTCACACGGAAGCCGTGAATGCTCTTTGTCGACACTCTCATTCCACCTTGACAGAGCGTTCTTCCAGCCTTTATGGTTCATTGGTTTTCCCCTTTGCTGGTTTTCTGTCTCTCACTGATTCCCGGTCAGTTGCTGCAGTTAGGAGTTTGCTGGTACATTAGCAAGAAAAGGACGTGCATACCACTTCCCTGTAGTTTAGCTAAAGCGTGAAGAATAAGTTGAGATGAAGGGGGGCTTTTGTAGCTTGATGTGGTTTATACTTCCTCCAGTCCCTTTTACGAAGTTATGAATACATTCCAGAACATATTATCCAGACGGGCTTGCATGTCCACATAGGCTGTGAGTGTTTGAGGAGTATTTAGGGTGAAGAGATGGTGAATATGATAATAATATTATAATGAAAGCTGGTGAACCAATAACAACAACACACAAGGAGCCAATATTAATCCTTAACCCTATTTAGCATAATGAAGAATTTCAAAGGGTCCATGAGGCTAAAATTTAAGCACAAAAGACTCATTCCCTTACAATATCAAAACTGTACCTGTTAGTTTACCTAGATGAATAGAATATTAAAAGAGAAGTCCACTTCCAGAACAAAAATTTACAGATAATGTACTCACCCCTTTGTCATCCAAGATGTTCATGTCTTTCTTTCTTCAGTCGTAAAGAAATTAATTTTTTTTGTAGGAAACATTTAAGGATTTTTCTCCATATAATGGACTGCTATGGTGCCCTGAGATTGAATTTCCAAAATGCAGTTTAAATGCGGCTTCAAATGATCCCAAATGCGGTTGTAGACAATCCCAGCTGAGGAAGAAGGGTCTTATCTAACGAAATGATCGGTTATTTTCATTAAAAAATACAATTTAAATACTAAATCTCAAATGCTCGTCTTGTCTTGCTCTGCCTGAACTCCTACATCCTACATTGCTGCAGAAGTACCGACCCAGTCTTTGCAAAGTGAACATGCAAAGATGATCAAACACCCTTAACAAAAAAGGTAAAACGATTTTAAAGGTAGACTGATTTTAAAGTTGAGGGAGAACATGAGATGGGAGTTTTTTGACATACCCTAACTATCATGAACCGGAAAAAAGGGAGAGCAAGACAAGACAAGCGTTTAACATTAAAAAGTATATAAATTGTATTATCTTTTATTAAATTAACCAATCGTTTAACTAGATAAGACCCTTCTTTCTCGGCTGGGATTGTTTGAAGGCGCATTTAAACTACATTTTGGAAGTTCAAACTCAGGGCACCATAGAAGTCCACTGTATGGAGAAAAATCCTGAAAAGTTGTGGTCAAAAAACATAATTTCTTTATGACTGAAGAAAGAAAGACATGAACATCTTGGATGACATTATCTGTAAATTTTTGTTCTGGAAGTGGACTTCTCCTTTAAAATGAAAGTTGGAAATATACAACCTCCTGCCATAAAAACTCAGAAGATAGCATCAGGAATGTTTCTAGCCTTTCAATAATAAGGGCAATGGCCCCAATGATAAATAAATAAATAAGCAGATGTTTCACTACCCAAGACATCAGTTTGCTACACATATTTTTAGCTAAAAAACATTAGCTAGTAAAACCTAAATGAGGCTAGTTCTTAACGCTAGTTAAGAAGTTAAATCAAACGAAAATGTACCTGATGCATGACTGTCATTTGCAGTGAACTACTGTCAATGAGACAAGAGAAACACTTCCTAAACCACTGACAAATAAGGATTTATCAGAATCTAAGAGAGGACAAAAACATGACTTTTTTCCTTTTTTTTAAATAATCAAAAGACAGACCATGAGTATGACTGAAAGTAGCTGCTCACCACTTCCACATAATTGTCCTTTATATACTGTCTGTGCTTTTTATACGCTTACATTTGAAAAATTAGACAGCTTTGGTCCTGATCCATGCAATTTACTAGTTTTATAAAAGCAATTAGACAATGAAGGAATGCTAACAGTAGAAGACTAACATTATACTCTTCATCCATGACTACATTCACATTATAGCACTACCTTTCATACCTTATTACTTGTTTTTAAAGACTTAATAAATTCAGTGTATGTTGGATTTGACAATTGTCATGAGCTTCATTGAAGTTATCATCCTAAAAGAATGATTAAATAAACAATTAAACATTAAATATATTTATAAACAGTCTTATTTACTTTTAAATTAGGGCTGTCAAGCGATTCAGCGCGATTA
The DNA here is from genome assembly GCA_019740295.1 of Labeo calbasu. Taxonomy (NCBI): domain Eukaryota; kingdom Metazoa; phylum Chordata; class Actinopteri; order Cypriniformes; family Cyprinidae; genus Labeo; species Labeo calbasu. The sequence goes on along the minus strand of JAHKKF010402598.1, from coordinate 14,339 downwards.
ATCGCATGCAAAATAAAAGTTTGAGTTTGCCTAATATATGTGTGTGTACTGTGTGTAATTTATTATGCATATATAAATACAAACACATTAAGGTATACATTTAAGAGAAATATACTATTTATGTACAAAATACTTTTATTTATATATACTTTTATTTTATATATATATATATATATATATATATATAAGTTATAAAAATGATAATAAATGTATATTCTTGTAAATATTTCTTAAATAAATACCTGAATGTGTTTGTTTTTATACATAATAATTACACACAGTACGCACACATATATTAGACAAACTCAAACTTTTATTTTGTATGCAATCAATAGCGATTAATCATTTGACAGCCCTATTTTAAATGTATATATATATATATATATATTAAATGTTTAATATTTGAAAACATAAAAAACAGCTTTAAATTGGCAAATGTGATTGTAACACATAAAGATCAAGACATTAACATCAACATTTAACTTTTATTTATTTGTCCCTTAATTAATTGTTTAATCAGAACAACATTCACAAACATTCTAAACAAAACTTACAGAAACAGAAATGTTTTAATTTATCTTTTCTACACACATGCTCCTGAGAGGAAACTAAGAACATTTTCAGGATCAAAACTATGCATACAGTACAAGCACCTCTAAGATACTGGTTACATTACATTAGCATTACATTTGTGTACATTCATCTAATAAGCATCAAGTGTCATGAACAGTGAAACAATAAAGAATTTAATGGCAAGTAGAGTTCATCTGCCCTTCTCTGAAAACAGTCCTGACATTTACTGAGGTAGACTGACCTCCAGAAGGTTCTGCAGGTGTTTAATGTAATTTATGGCAGCCCGTAGTGTCTCTACCTTGCTGAGTCTTTTATCCTCAAATTCCTGTGGCAAATGTTCACGGAGTCTCGCATATCCCTCATTGACACATCGAACTCTCTGCCGTTCTCTCTCGTTACGTTTGTGGATAAATGCAGGTTCCAAAGAATAGTTATGCACATTGAAATTCCCATGGTAGGACAGGTAGGAAAAGCATCCAAAGTATCGTTGACTGTTGACTTGTTCTTGGTAGTTCTGGGGATTTTTCAGTGCATCTTTGAAGGGAGAATACTGGTGGTTCAAGGATAAACCAAATGTCAAGGGATGAGCATATGGCACTCGGTCCATGACACCATAATCTGATCCCATTTCTCTGGAGAAAAAACAAAAACAAAAACATGAAAACATTGCATTTCCACCTATTTCTGAAGCAATTTTGAATTAGGACAAATAAACTTACTTTGCAGAACACCTTTGCACTGATGTAGTCTGTCTCTGCAGTTGGCATTAAACATGAATAGACAATGCTGAAGTTTTCTCTTTGAATTCAGTCAGCATATTATCATCTTCATCTTCTCCCTGCAAGTAAAAACTTCTTTCTTCCTTGCTTCCTCTTATGAGGGTAGGTAAATGAAGTGATGTAAGTAGGGGGATGTCCTCTGTTGCTTTATGAGAAAATTGTCATACTCCTTGCGGAAAGACATGCCTCTATGTAGAGCATGATATTCTATTTTTATTTTCCAGTTGAATTCTGTGTTGTAATTTCGAAACTCCTATAGTGAACACATCTCTTGGAAAATAAAGACAAGTCATGTCTGAACAGTCGAAATACAGGCCCAGTCAATGGAGTCTTAAAAAAAAAATCACATTTATAATTAAAAGAAAAATTACATTTCATAAGTCATTCTCTAGCCGACGTGTATGAAACAAAAGTATAGTTTCAGTTATTTACTGCTAATATTGTTGAATTGCAGTTATTTCTGGACATAAGTGAGGCCATGAGTGCTTTTATATGAACAATCTAAGACTGGTTATGTCTAACAATCTGACTATTTATACAGAGATGAAAACCATTCATTTGATGGAATTAGTTACAATTAGTTTCTTGTCTATCGGTTATACAGCCTTTTTTAGTTCTAGTTACTTACACAATGATTATCTAAAATTTGTTTTTAAATCTGTATATCTTTTTTTAGTATATAGCAATAAATTACATTTAAATGTATTGTATGACAGCATGATAGTAAGCAGAGCAGTACGCAGTACTGGATCCAATCCATTCTTTCCAGGTCGTAGTGAAAACATTCGCCTGGACTGGATTCTGGATTGTGGATTGAGGCAGTGATTGGAGGATATGTTGGGAATGAGAACTGGAGGAGGCTGGGAAACAAATAGGGAGTGTTGTGTAGACTAGAGGCCGCAGTGTTCATATTATACGCGTCGATATCACAAAAATGATCGAATAAACGGCTCGTTTGGCGGATTGCAATGCACAACTAGTGTGCAGGGAAGTAGAAGACGATATTTCCCGCAGATCTTTACTAAAGACAAACCACAGCGATCAAATCCAGCATGCGGCATTTTTACGCGCTGATCTTGCATCTAAAATGAACACAAACGCGTCCTGAGACACTGACATATCTGTGGTATCTCCTCGCGGTGATTCTTATTGGATTTGTGAAGACGATTAACATTAAAGGCGTTAGTTCTTCATTCATGCAAATATCGCAGGAATACTGAAGATCATCTGTTTGTCTATGACAGTGGGTTTATTTTAGTGACAATAAAGGACTCGTAAAGTCACAAGTGATTTCAACATCACAGGTGAGACAGCATGCATATAATAGCCCTACAGTTTGCTACCATATTAAATCACCTGTAAATCATAATACGTGAATGGTTGTTTCTTTATGCCACTGTGTGGACTCATCATTAAAAACTCTTTTAAAACACTTCTCACCCTCTGATTAGTTTGTTGTATTCGCTCGCTAAAAATGTTCAACAAAGAACATATTTGCATCATTTCCCGTGAAACGTTCTTTTCCGAATCTTTTTCATCACATCTTAAATCACCATTCATTATGTGAGGAAAATAAAATTTAAACATTTTGGTAATAAAATGGCCGACTCCTTTATCTTGCTACGGCTAATTTCACTGTCAGTATGGCATTTTAAGACATTTTAATTTGTGTATTGTTTTCACACAGTAAATATTAAAATAGTTTATAAACAGCTGTTTGTTCAACAGGAAACAACGACTGTGTAGAAATCGGTTATAAAAAAATATTGGTTGATCTAAGTCAATAAATAAAAGTCGTAAAACAAAACAAATGAAAACGTTTCAAAGAATGTTTTAGTGCGACCTTCAAAGAACCAAAAAAAAAGTAATAATAATAATAATTCCAAACCATCTCAGCAAATTTTTTCCGTTTTTTTTTGACAGTGTACAGTAACCACAGTTTTACTGCATTATCAATAGTATTCGTAGCATTTCGAGTAACTTGTTACTATAGTAATTTAAATTTGTTTTTGTTTTTTTTACATGAATGCTTTGAGTATATAAATATTTGTGCTGGTGTTTTAGGATGTTCCTACTAATTGTTTTATACAGTTTTGCTAGATTAAATTCAGAGGTGGAAATTTACTCATACTTGTTTGATTGGTATCAAGATCTAAATTTTTAACTTTTGCATGAAAATATTAGACATAGATTTTCAAATTAAAATGTACCACACTTTAATTTATATTTAGAATTCTTAATAGCACTTTTTAAAAAAAGAAAACTTAATAATAGTTAAAGGAAGGGTGAAAATTTATCACAGTTTTCTTTAAAAACAGCTGAGTAGTGTCATAATTGTAGCAGTACATAAACTGTATTATAGACAGGGATATCTGGTGTTTATTATTGGTTTACTTAGGAAGGATGCCATTAGTAGCAGCTATTACCTGTATTTTAGTGCATAAGCTGGGTTTATAAAGATATTGAACAGATTTGGTCTCGGCAGCATGATCATACAGTATAATGCTTTGCATTACCACAACTTGAATGTTGTCCTTAGTGCTGACACAGCAGCTGCTAAATCTAAGGCAAAACCAACCTCATGATGAATGTTTCAGCCTATTCTTTAGCACTGCAGTAAGGAACCTGAACACACATAGTAGTAGTTCATCAGTGTTAAGGTTTTGTAGTGGTTTTTGATCTTGGTTGCTGAATAAAAGTTTCAGGTTTGAATTAGGTAGTGTGGATGCCAGTGGCTTTTATCTGTCATTTTATCACAGTAACTGTGTCAAAACAGTTTTTTGAGAAAACGGCTTTACATTGTGAATCATTTGAATTCAAAGCAAACGACTTTTTGGATCTGTTTGAACTGGCAGTCCTTGAATTCATTTTTGTGACATTTGCACAAAGTTTTACATATTCTAGATGAGTAATGAGATGAGTTTTTTTTTGTATTTTTACAGAGCAGTGCCATGTACCCCCCGTCCAAACAGCTGATGCCCACATAGAGGTCTCTGATCAGACACCCTCTGGCTGCAGAGGATGCTGGGAATGTGTCGTGGGCGCAGGAAGTTTGTGGCTGCCTCCCTCGCCCTGATCTTTATCCCGGCCCTCACCTGGCTCTATCTGTCATCGGCAAATTTCACAGGTATGTCACCACACATCACAAATAATATTTTCTGTAAAAGTTCTCAAACTCAAATGATGTGATACAAATATAACATATATAACATAAAACATGTTGCACATTTTGTAAATAGTTACATTACATTAGATGGATAGAAAAATAATATAATTCTTAATACTTCATGGTGGGAATTCTATTTAACATATTAGGAATTTCTATTCAGAAACAGTATGTGACCCTGGACGACAAAACCAGTCTTAAGTAGAACGGGTATGTCAAAAATCATTAGGATATGAAGTAAAGATCATGTTCCTTGATATTTTGTACATGTCCTACCGTAAATTTTTTGATTAGTAATATGCATTGCTAAGAACTTCATGTGGACCACGTTAAAGGCAATTTTCTCAATATTTAGATTTTTTTGCACCCTCAGATTCTTGATTTCAGATAGTTGTACCTTGGCCAAATGTGACCCTGGACCACAAAGCCAGTGTTATGTTGCATGGGTATATTTGTAGCAATAGCCAAAAATACATTGGAAGGGTCAAATTTATAGTTTTTCATTTTATGCCAAAAATCATTAGGATATTAAGTAAAGATCATGTTTCATAAAGATATTTTGTAAATTTCTCACCGTAAATATATCAAAACTTAATTTTTGATTAGTAATATGCTTTGCTAAGAACTGCATTTGGACAACTTGGCGATTGTCTCAGTATTTTGATTTTTTTAAACCCTCAGATTACAGATTTTCAAATAGTTGGACAAATATTGTCCTTTCCTAATAAACCATACATCAACGGAAATCTTATTTATTCAGCTTTCAGATGATGTATAAATTTACACTTATGACTGGTTTTGTGGTCCAGGGTCACAAATATTATCCTATGCTAACAAACCATACATCAATGAAAAGCTAATTTATTGAGCTTTCATCATTAATTAAAAAAAAAAAATTGACCCTTATGACTGGTTTTGTGGTGCAGGGTCACATATTTTCTTGAACACAATAGATGCATATAATGTTTGTATCAAATGTTAACTTAGTTAAAACCAATGCCATATCTTACTCTGTGAGCTCTGGTGTTTTTTAGAGTAAACAAACACCATTTACTCTGCTGAGCATGATTTTATATGATGCAATTTCCACACTGTCTTTCAGTGTCTTAGAATAAAAGTGACTATTGTACTAATAACAGAAAATACACATTTTGATACACTTGGTATTTGGAACTTGTCACCTAATAGGCATACTTTAGGAGTTAAAAATATTTTGGAACCAAACCAGCAACTTAACATCCATAACCTTTAGCCAGAATGGTCTGACAAAGCTGCATTCTCATTTACCATGTAAAAGGGTACCTACTTCCAGCTGGCATTTCCATCATGAATAATTATTCATCAGTTTTATTCTATAAAGGTTTAATGGAGTGTGGTAGTATCTGTAAAGAATCTTATGTTGTGTACACATTGCCCTTACTTCTTCTATATATTTACCACACCCAGCTAAAATGCAAGATCATTTCTCAGATAATTTCTTCACTAATGTGCCTCTGTCATATGATCTTTACATTTTCTAACTCTGTGTTTACAATTAAAACACAATAAAAGCAAGAACATTTAGGTTGTTAAAAGTGTGTAGTCGGTTTGCAACATACCATAAAAAGTACCTACAGTCTTAATGTCCTGCAGGTGTTTTTGAAGAGGTTAGTCCACAAAGTGTGACTCCGCAGTCCAGAGTAGGTCAAGTCAAGTAACCTTAGCACTTCATACAATAGAGAACAGCTTCACAGCATTAAACATGGAAATAACAGAATCAGATGATCAGGTGATGCCAACTTTGTCAAATTTAAGACAAATCCATATTCTGCTTTGAAGCAGCTCTACAAAGATAATAGTGTCATTATACAGCTCCATTCAGTTCGGTATTGATTCTGTTTAGTTCAGTAACTGTGTAAAGTTCATCAATTATAAAACAAGTTCAATTCAGAGATAAGCAGCTCAACTGAAGAGAGTAGTGTCGTTATTCGGCTTGAGTCAGTTCAGCGTTGATTCAGTTCAGTTCAGTAACAGTGTTGAAGTAGCAATCGATAATATTATTGAAACCAGACTAAAGGCCCGTTCACACCAATGACGATAACTATAAAGATATAATTCTAAAAATCGTTCTCAATATTAAAAAATTGCTAGCTATAATGATAAAGGCACAGAGAAACTATATTGTTGGAATCACATTCAGAAAGTTTTTTTTTTTTTTCAGCTGATGAACAATACAAACATTGACACCCAGTCAGAATCCATCCTGCTATAACAAGCTCAAGAATTTGAAGGGGCAGATGAGAGTGCGCTTAAAATAAACAGACCATATTGTTTGCAGGTGTGGACACTAGTGTCATTATCTTTATAGTTATCTTTATAGTTATTGTTCTTGGTGTGAATGGAGCTTAAGTCGGTTGACTATAGACTATATACCTTAACAGGCTCTAATGTTCATAAATAATGGATGAAATGATCTTAAGTTGCAATTGTATTGTATATTTGTGACTGAAATTCTCAACATCTTTTGTCATTTCATGAAATGTAATGTCACACTGAGCATGCATTGATGCACACCAATACGTTGCTAGCTACCAACAATCAGTTTATTGAAATAACACATTTTACAGGATTTCATAACACAGTGACAGCACAACATAATCTTCTATATATCTCAGTTTTCCATTCGTGATGTGAATAGTCATATTAAAGCATTAAAAACCCCAGAGTATTTTAAAAGCAGGAACTACAGACTTTACAGATTTATTCTCCTTTGTTTATAGTTTATATCACTGTACCACCGTTCTCCTTCAGTGTAAAGTGTTTCCATACCATACAAAATCGGGCTAACTGAGATTTCGTGTTTAATAAACACAGAAGTGCTGTAAATACAACCCAAATTCCAAAAAAGTTGGGACGTTTCGTGAAATGCATCTTTTTATGGCAGATTGTATGGCATTTCACGAAACCTCACAACTTTTTTGGAATTGGGGTTGTAGAACTGTAAATCATTTAGTTTTTTTTTGGTAACACTTCACAATAACATGTTCAGGTATTAACTGACATGAATGGACAATGAACAGTAGATTTATTGCACTATTTATTAATCTTTGTTAATGTTAGTTGATAAAAGCACAGTTGTTCATTGTTTGTTCATTGTTGTTATCTAATGTTAACAAACTTGTGATTTTAATAATTAAATTAAAATTAGTTAGTTCATGCTGAAATTAACATTAACTAAGATTAATATGCTGTAGAAGTATTTTCATTCTTAGTTCATGTTAACTTATGTAGTTAAGTAAGCTATAGTCAACAGCTTGCAGTGCATTAAAGAAATGCACAACGTGGGGGCAAAGAACCGCCTGACGCAAAGCCGAGTGTGGTTGCCTCCACGAAATGCATTTAAAATTGAGCTGTTGATTATCCCGCTTATTCCATGATAAGTTAAAACTAGTATTGCTCTTTGCAGTGCAATATTTGACCGGACGGGTAAAAATTACAGTTATTTTCGTCAGTTACGACACGTTGACTCTTCTGCCCGCTTCAAATCAGACACAAAGATGAAATAGTGCGGTAAGATCACATTTATTTCAATGAATTATAGCATTTTTTTTTATTATTAATTACCGTTCAAGAAAGAGAGAGAGAGAGATGACAGTTGTGTGTGCAATACCTGCATCTGTGCATCTGCAATTTTACCATCCAGTTGCTGAGGAATACCATGTAGCGATATAGTATATAGGCTATTTCATTAATAAAAATTGCGGGGAAGCGTTGACATCAAGTTTATGTGTGTTAGCAGCGCAAACTACGATCTCCGACCCCTCTCTCTCTTTCTCTCTCTCTCTCAGTGTGTGTGTTTTTGTTTGCATTAATTAAAGCAGTGCATTAATATGGAATGGTGATTAGGCTTGGAACCACCTTTGCATTAAACGTTTTTACTGCAAACCTGCCAGCCAATCAGAATCCAGTATTCAGACAGACCATGGAATAACTAATGTTAACTAATGCTAATGAACCCTATTGTAAATTGTTACCATTTTTTGGAATAAAGAACATTTCATCTGTTCATCTGTTCAGTTTGGATTCATCTGAAAAACGTACAAAAACAAGCTATAAAGTTGGTTGTTGTGTTTAATTTTGTGAAGTAATAATAATTGTGAGTGTGAGTACACGCATAAGTGTGGCTACTAAATGTTGACGTAACATTCTGTCAGCATCTCAGATTTTGTGTAATGTGCTGCAAAAAGAAGTGATATAAACATGTTCAAGTTCATTCCGCTAGTCTTGTACTTTCAAGTTAGTTAAGCACTTCAGGCCCCTTGAAGCATTTTTACACTGTGTGCTGAATGGAGTCACTGTAGCCTATCTAAAACTGATGATTTACTTCAGTGGCTTTTAATGACTTTTGGCTGAAAGTTAAATGTATTTGCTGTCACTTTATTAACTGTGAATTAATTATTACGCCTCTGATTCATGCTCAGTGATGTTGAACAGCTCAAATAATGTGTTGAAGTTTGTTTCCCCAGGGTCATTCTGTGAAGTGCTCTTGCAGTACATTCTACATCCTACCTGTTAACACAGAGTGTATACTTAAATATCCATATCCTTTTAAAAGAGAAATATTATAAATTGAATTTGGTAATGTACAGTTTTTTTATTTGTTTACTTAATTCAGAAGGTATATTCATTGATTTACAGCTGTAATATATCTTATAATATTTGTTAATAAACACTGAACTGGCTGGATCTGAGTAATGGAGACTGTTGTTTTGTTAGAGCTGCTTAACAACAGGATTTGGATTTGCCTCATATTTGAGGTTTGATTCTGTTACTTTCCTATTTAATGCTGTGATATTTTGAAATAAAGTCAAAAAGTTTGTGACTAACTCGTATTTGAATTCAGACATTTTATTTCATTAATATTTTCATTAATAAAGATACTAATTTGTCCAGATTTCTTTTAATGTGAAGTTAGTTGTGTTGATTAATTAATAAATTCCCTTCTTCCTCTTCTGGATATTTTGTCAACTGTCAGTTGAGTAATTGGTCTATAAATGATTGATTGAATTGAAATGGATTTGTATATAAAGATGAAATGTTTTAAAATAATGCTGTGGAAGGTCATGCTTGACTGAAACTGTTTTGAATTTTAAGTGCACTGAGCACTTTAGTTTTTGTGCCTCTAACTGTAAAAAAGACTGCAAGTAACTCAACATATAATCGTTTTTTTATAGTGTACACAGTGAGTGAATTTCAAGCATTGGGTTTTTTTTGCTAGGAAATTTATTTATTTGTTATTGTAGTATTTATTATAATAATTGTTATCTATTTGTAGTATAAATATAACATAAATACATAATACATTATTCTATTTATGTTTATAATATATCTTTTATAAAATAAATATTTAATATGTACATGTGTGATTGATTAAAATAATCTGTTTGAGAGCCATTCATCTGTAAATCAGACAACACAGGTCATGTTATATTTCTTTGTTTATTTTATTTTTATTTCAGACTCCTTAAAAAGTGACATCTGCAATCAAAAAATTGATATTTGACAGATTTAGTGCAGTAGTTGTGGTTTGCTGGACAGATGTTTAGTGATCCTCGACCATCTCTGTGTTTCCCCCCAGTCAAACCGCTGCCTCTGTCGCCGCTGGATTCTCAGTCATCTGTGCTGATCGGAGCGGCCGCTGAGCATCAGGATTTAGAGCTGCGGCTACGAGATGTGGAGGAACATAACCATGCACTGCGGAGAGAGAGTAGCCTGCCACCCAGGGTTCCAACCCATAGCAGCCATCATAGCAACAGTCGTCAAGGCAACCAGTTACACACCCACTCCACAGAAGAGGGTACAGGTGATAGCGAGGCTAAAAAAGGAATTGCCTCGGGCAACAGCTCAGACTGTGTGCCTCAGCCTGTGGTGAATAAATGTGAGGTTAGTATGCGGAATCAAGACCTTACCCTGTACAGATTCACACATTATAAAGACCCTGACTCATCCTCAGATTTCTTAAATCGTATTAAGAATACTACTTACAGGATTACTACTTATGGGATTAGTTCACTTCGAGAACAAAAAGTTGCAGGTAATTTACTCACCCTGTTGTCATTCAAGATTCAAGTCTTTCTTTTTCAGTTGTAAAGAAATTATGTTTTTGAGGAAAACATTTTAGGAATTTTTTCCATATAGTGGACTTCTGTGGTGCCTGTGAGTTTGAACTTCCAAAATGCAGTTTAAATGCAGCTTCAAAGGGGACTAAACGATCCCAGCCAAGGAAGAAGGGTCCTATCAAGTGAAACGGTCAGTTATTTTCTAAAAAAAATGCTTTATAACCTCAAATGCTCGTCTCGTATAGCTCTGTGATGCACATGGGTATGTTGTACACTCCGGTTCAGTACAACCAGGGTATGTCGAAAAACTCCCATCTCATTTTCTCCTCCAACTTTAAAATCGTCCTACATTGCTGCAGAAGTACTGACCCAGTGTTTACAAAGAGAACATGCAATGAGAGTCAAATACCTTTTTACAAAAATAAGGTAAAACAGCGATGTACAACAATTTTGAAGTTGGAGGAGAAAATGAGATGGGACTTTTTTGACATACCCTAACTGTCTTGAACCGGAGTGCACAGAGTACACATGCGCATCGCAGGGCTAGACAATACGAGCATTTGTGGTTAAAAATTGTATAAATTGTACAATTTATTTATTTTTTTTTTAATTACAGAGCGTTTTGCTAGATAAGACCCTTTATCCTCAGCTGGGATCGTTTAGAGCCCTTCGAAGCTGCATTGGAAAACAATTTTGCTTGCAAAACTTGAAGTATTAGTATCCTCAATTCCCAAACAATTACACATTGTAATTAAAAGGAAAGTTGACGTGGCACAGTGTTAAACATGCCTCTGTTCCAACTTTTTTGGAGCCATGAAAATCAAAATTCTGTTAAATTACGAAATTAAATAAAAGTTGGCCACTGGAAACTGTTTTCTTTGTACTTTAGTCAGTTAAATAAAGGTTAAAGAGAATAAACAGATAACATATTCTTGATTTTATGTCATTTCACGAAATGTCCCAACTTTTCTGGAATTGGAGTTGTAGAACTGATAGCAAATCATTTAGTTAATTTTTTACAATAAGGTGTCATTTGTTAACATAAGTTAATGTATTAACTGACATGAATGGACAATGAACAATACATTTATTGTACTATTTATAATCTTTGTTAATGTTAGTTAGTAAAAGCACAGTTGTTCATTGTTTGTGCATGTTAGTTCGCAGTTAACTAATGTTAACTAATACATTACTAACTAATGTAGTTAAGTAAGCAAGAGCCCTTCGAAGCTGCATTTAAACTGCATTTTGGAAGTTCAAACTTGCAGGCAAAGTCCACTATATGGAGAAAATTCTTGAAATGTTTTCCTTAAAAAACACAATTTCTTTACGACTGAAGAAAGAAAGACGTGAACATCTTGGATGACAAGAGGGTGAGTAAATTATTTGTAATTTTTTGTTCTATAAGTGAATTAATCTTTTAACTAAGTGATTAGGCAATGCCTTATACTGTATATCACCCAGGACACTCTACAACTGCGTAACACCCCAGACACCATTGAGAAACCCTAGAAACTGTATACCAACTTGAAATTATGGCATTTTGCACTTTTTTTGTTTTCTTTTCATTTGTTTTTTTTTGTTTTTTTCAGAAAACATAGTGTCTGTTCATTGGTATTGCCCTATTTAGTAAATTTGATATGATTTGATAAAATTGTAGAGTTATGTTTTGAAATTGTGAACTGAAATGAGTTGGTGCCAGCCCATACAAACTGGAGGGGTGGGGATAAAGGGCCATAAAAAAAACTGGGCCTGCTTGTGCCGTCAAAACTGACTGCATAAATGTTGCTTTAAACTGTTCTAAATACTACTTTTCTTCTCATCACAGACCATTCATATTGCCATTGTGTGTGCGGGTTACAATGCGAGCAGAGATGTTGTCACTTTGGTCAAGTCAGTTCTGTTTCACAGGTAAATTTAAGAGTCTATGGCTGTCCACATTCATAGGATATTCACTGCTCCATACAGTGAGCCGGATTCAGCTAGGATGCTGCCTTGTTTCGATCATCATTGTTTGCAAAGATGAAAGCAAGAGTTCAGCCAGCAATGACAATGATATCTTTTATTCTTAATGCTCTTTCAAACTACTGACCTTTTTGGCATAGAAAGTAAATTTCTGAATATCCTGGCTTTTTGTAAATAATAAAAAAGTAATGAAAAGTGAGTAAATGATATTAGCATTTTCATTTTTGTGTAAAATGACAGGAAATATTTGTTCTTTTCTGTGTCAGACGGAACCCACTCCATTTCCATTTCATCACCGACTCCATCGCTCGGAAGATCCTGGCCGATCTCTTCCACACCTGGATGGTGCCGGCCGTTCATGTCAACTTTTATGACGCTGATGAGCTGAAGGTTTGTGCAGCTACTGCTTTGCTCAGTGGACCTCAACAGTGACACACAATTGTATTTACCACACACAGGATAAACTATAAATGTGAACATGACTTGCCCATGTTAAACACGCCCTGCTGCTTTCACTGCATACCCAAGAGAGTTTTGCCAGCTGAGCACCAGCTTTGGCATGAGAACCGTTTGGGTTAGTTCGGAACATGCAAGGCTTTCCAAAAATAGTTTCAGATTTGTAAAAAATAATCAGATTTTTACTTCTAGAACTTGACTTTTACCCTCTGTGGGGCTGTGATGTTACATACATTTGTGTTGCTTATTGATTATTTGTTTCTTGCTTTTTCTTTATTGCTGTCTTGCAGTTTTTGATTTCATCTGATGTTTTATATTTGCTCTTATTGTGTTTGTCAGTCTGAGGTGTCTTGGATCCCTAATAAGCATTATTCTGGCATCTACGGGCTGATGAAGCTGGTACTGACCAAGACGCTGCCTTCTGACCTACAGAAGGTCATTGTCCTGGATACTGACATCACCTTTGCCACGGACATTGCTGAGCTGTGGGTCGTCTTCCACAAGTTCAAGGGTACTTTTGAATTAACATTCATTTGAAATGATTATGTTTATTTGTCATTTGTCATTCACTAATATTGTTAATTAAATAAAGTTTTGTGGCTAGTGAACTTTCAGAGAATCAGATAACCTGTGAAAATTGTGTGCACCCCACAGGAATACTTGCCATAAAAAGACAATTTTTGTCAGATGTGACAATCATTAAATCTTCAATGAGGCACGTGTTTGCAGCTCAGATTAATAATGCCAGAGATTATTCAACCAGACACTGACCGCGGCAACCACAGTGAAACTGGTCAATGATTTTAGTAATGAACCAGCTTTTGTGACTAACTACTTCTGTTCTGATCTCATGCTCAAAGGGGTCATCAGATGCTAAGCTTACATGCTGTTTGAACATTAATGTGTGTTGGCAGTGTATGTACAAATCTACCCCATAATGGTAAAAATCCATGCAGTGGTTTTTAATTAATCTGTAAAAATAATATCCTCTTTTTCAAATCAGCCATGCTCAGATGCCTGTCGTTGTTGCGTCACACCCACAGAGGCCGCTTCCACGATAGTTGATTGACATTAGCATCTTACTTCAGATCAGTTGTAACAGTCCAGCCTCCATGTTTTGATGCCGGAGCAGGGGTGTAAGTTAAACAAGAATTGAGCGTTTGAGGTGTTGTGTTGCTGGATGTAATATTGAACGAAGTGGTCGTCATTAGGGATGCACCGAAACGTATCGGCCGAAATGCTTGCGCGTTTTGTCAGTAAAGCCGGTTCTGTAATCAGCGGTAAATGCCATCAGGTGCGTGA
>JAHKKF010402595.1:0-10513 GCA_019740295.1 Labeo calbasu | reverse complement strand
CCTTGACTGTGTGAACGGTGTCATGAAATCTGATGATTACCAAAGAATTTTGGGGCGCAATGTAGTGGCCAGTGTCAGAAAGCTGCGTCTCCACCAGTGGTCATGGGTCTTCCAGCAGGACAATGACTTCAAAAATGGTAACAAACAAAGTGCTGGACAGTCGTGAAATGGCCAGCAATGAGTCCAGATCTGAATCCCATAGAACACCTGTGGAGAGATCTCTAAACAGCAGTTGGGAGAAAACATCCTTCAAATCTGAATGACCTGGAGCAGTTTGCAAAAGAAGAGTGGTCCAAAATTCCAGTAGAGAGGTGGAAGAAACTCATTCATGGTTGCAGGAAGTGATTGATTTCAGTTATATTTTCCAAAGGGGGTGCTACCAAATATTAAGTTAAGGGTGCCAATAATTTTGTCCAGTGCATTTTTTGGGTTCTGTGTGCAATTGTATCCGATTTGACTTTTCTTCTCTGTTTTTTTGTGTTGTTCCAATGCAAAAAAAAAAAAATAAATAAACATGTGAGTACCAAAACATTTGCAACTGCAACAATATTCTGAGAGAAGGGTTGCATTTTCTGACAGAATTGCAAGGGTGCCTATATTTTTGGCCATGACTGTATATGCTCAAAAGTTCCTGTTTACAACGTGTTTTTGCAGCGTTGAGTAGTTTAGCCAATCACAGACATATCTGTTGATTTCTGGAACACAATGGCCAGTCAAAAGTGTTTAAGTTACTCAGATCCATTCACCACTCAAATCCCTCAAGTTTTGTTCAGTGGTGAATTATGCGTTATAGTGCTTGGGGATAATTGCAACACCTGAACCCACTATATCTCAAGTGCACTACTTAAAGGAAAAATATGTGATCATATTACATATTATATACTGTATATACATAACTTATATATCAGGGGCGTTTACTACAAGGAGGCAGTGTCTCCTTAAAATATTGGTTCAGTAAAAAAAGAGTGTACAAATCGCTTGCCTCCTATGCCTCCGCTGGTCCCGTCCAGCCCTCTAGAGCACGCTCCTCCAGAGTCCCTCCATAGTCACAGTGCCCATGCCCATAGTCACAGTGGCCGGGCCGAGGGCCGCTTCGCCATGGCCTCCTGAGTTCCCCGCTTCGCCATGCTTCCTAGGACTGTCTGCTCTGCCATGGCCTCCTGAACTATCTGATCTGCCCTGGAGGCCTTCCTTGTCTCCGTCCTGCACCAGCCTCCAGGGTGCCCACCCCCCTCAGTGGTGGAACTGTTACAGCACGGGACGCGCCTTCCCGGGAGGGAGCGGACTGTCACAGTTCTTCAACTTTTTGTTTGATATCTACGGACTCTTAGTTTGCTTTTCTTTTGGTTTCTTATTGGTTTCAGGTGTGTTAGACCATTAGTCTCGTTTGGTTCCTTTTATAAGTTGTATTCCCTTAGTCTCTTGTTGTCCAGTCTCCGTTATGTTAAGGTGTGTTTTCTCTGTCTCCTGGTTTGTAAGTTTGTTTATTAAAGTATTTTGTGTTTGAATCACTCTCTGATTCTCCAGTCCTGCTTCTTGTACACATCATTCGGTGACAGTATGTGTGTGTTTGTGTGTGTGCGTGTGTAAGTAAGAATATGACAGTGATACCAAAGACAAGAAACTAGCAGAGCTATGTAGAAAATTGGCTGACTGGGGCAAATTCTACAGGGACTGGACTGGAACTAACAGTAATTATTTGAATAAGAGCTAAATGAGTTAATATAAATTAATATTTATATATAAATGTGACTTTTCAGTAGAATTTCTCACATTCAGCCAATTTTTCTATATAACCGTGTTCTTTTTTTGTTTCTGGTATCGTCTCTCACATAATAAATTTCTAATCAATATTTAATAGCCTTGTAAACACAATAATGTAAATGTATTATTTTAAAATAAACTTCTTGAGTTAAGCTATATTATATTCACTGTACATTATATCTTCCTAAATGTTTTTACTGAAATAGTACTGGCAGTCTAGTCAAGAACAGCCTTCAGCTTTTATTTCAGTGGCGCTTATTACACAGTTTATACATTATACACCAGATCTCAAAACTAAGCTAAAATGCATTTGCATCATATGGTAAGTTGGTATCTCTCTGGAGTTCCCACTCGACAGACAATTAATTTCAATGACTTTACTGGGCATATGAGATTATTAGATTTAAATTGAATCATTGAAAACACTGAAAACTCATAAGGAAGTCAAATCTGACATCATTATGGCTTGCAAATGAGTTTTACTCTGAACATACTTTGCTCGATAATTCATTAGAAATTCCCATGACAGATCAAGGCCTGCAAAACACTATTTAAAAAGTCTTTGATGTAGGTTATAGGACTTTGTAACTTTTAACTAATAAAATTGGCATGAAGATTAAGTTTAAAAAACATACTGTTCATACATTTAAAAAAAAAGACAATTTTTTCCATTTTCACACAAAATTGCTAGTAAATTTCTCAAATAATTACACCAGCTTTGAATTAAACATGAAAGTAGACAGACTGAAATAATATTTTCTTGTCAAAAATACTTTAGTCATCTTTGTTTTATTTAGTAGTTGTCCATAAAAAAGAGATACAACAAACACTGTGACACTCACCCAGGAAGGCTGTGAAATCACTGCCATTACACTAATTTGTTTGTAAGTGTGATTGACCAGTTTAATGTGCTACAGTTACTTAGTCTCCCTTATGTTTGGGTATGGGAAATCACATTATACTGATTGATTATAATCACAACTGGTTGGCTCTAGTTTGACGTTCCTCATCCCACATGAAGTGTTGAGTATGCAGATTATTGTTGACTCAGGGCCTGTGATGGCATTATCCACTCTCATGTGCATCTTGTGCTAATTAGCACCTGGCCGCCTTTTATGTGCTGACGACGGTAGCGACTATGAAGAATTAAATCTAAACTCGCATGAAAAGCATTATCCTACAAGAAACAGTCTATAAAGCCTCAGCTGTGTAAACATACTTAGAGACAAAAGGGACACACAGTATTACAAACAAATGAGAAAAATGTTTGACAAATAAGATTCTTATTTTAAATATTAGTTGTGTAGTCAGTCAAGATAAATATTGTTTTACATATCCCACTATGAGTTTCCATATTTAAGTACAATAATCAGGTCCACAGTGCATCTACCAACCCAGAAAATGTATTTTAAGTAGCTTTGTTTTGGTAAACCTTTCTCTGCAAGCATGTGAAAAAAACAAGCAGTTCAGATTTTGCTCCCCCCTGTGATGTAGAAAGGAGATCTTATTATAATATTACTGTTTCCACCCATGGCACCATCGTTTTGTTTTCGCAAGCATAACAGTTATAAAGCCATGGCAAAAGTTCAAGCAAAGCATGCTAACGGTTCTGTCGTTGGCTGCACAGATGAGCACAGAACACTATTTAGAGTCCCAGCCTCAGAGGAGACAAGACACCAGTGGATTTAGCGTATTTATTTACTTTCCTAGTTGTTTACCTTCACACACATAACCGACAGTTTTTGTACCTTATGTGTTTTTAACCTAAACTTGTGTGTATTTGAACGTTTAAGCGCAATAAGACATTAAAGAGAACTTAGTTATTATTTACATGCCGCATGATTTCAGCATGATAGAGATGATAATCAAAACCAAACAGATGTTTTTTGGCAGAGTATCTGAGTTATGAGCTGTAAAGGCACAGCCCTGTTCTGGAAAAGGGGGCGGGGAGCAGCACCTCATTTGCATTTAAAGAGACATTCACGCAAAACAGCATGTTTCTGCTTCCACTCAAAATGTGTTTTTTTTTTTTTTTTATGATATAATAAATGATCTGTAAGATATTTTGAGCTGAAACTTCACAGACACATTCTGGGAAACTTATATTACATGTTGTAAAAACAGGCATAATAGGTCTCCTTTACATAATGTTAGAACAGAAATATCATTCTTATTGTGGTGTTCAGTATACAGTACATAATTCCTCTAAATAATAAATTATGACCTTTAGATCTTTTCTTATAAACTGATTAACATTTACATTTATTTTTTTAAGTGAGCAAATAGAAAGCGAGCAAACAAAGATTACATTTACTTCTTGAATGCTTTATAATCATATAAAAGGTGATAATTAAATCATATAATCAGAATGATTATCTAAACAGTAAAGAACAAAAGTTTATCTTGAAGATTAACAACAGTAAATCAATGTCTGATTTATAGGAATACTTGCTGGAAGCTTCAGTATGTTTGAGAGATACTTTAAATCTTCATCTCAATTAACATTTGCTATAGTCCCCCGCAATTGTTATCCTAACAAGCCGTTTCTACCTGATCTTGTCTTTAAATTGAGTTTCCTGGTGTAGCAGCATAGTAAATTTAGGTTGATTTAATAATATTAAATAATATATGTAACCACAAAACCAGTCTTAAGTAGCACAGGTATGTTTGTAGCAAATTATAAATGTTTCTTTTATGTCAAAAATCATTAGGATATTAAGTAAAGATCATGTTCCATGAAGATATTTAGTAAATTTCCTACCATAAACATCTCAAAACTTATTTTTTTGATCAGTACTATGCATTACTAAGAACTTCAGTTGGACAGTGGAAAGCTTATTTATTCAGCTTTCAGATTATGTATAAATCTCATTTTTTTTTAAAAAATGGCCCTTACGACTGGTTTTGACATCGAGGGTCACATTTCTATTAAATTAATTGAATTAGATGTTACATGAAGCACATTTTTAGGTTACTATTTTTTCACTGAATAAAACAGTTCTGTTATTGCATCATATAGGGAATTATAACAATGTCCTTCAGGAACCGAGCTCTAACTCTCTCATTTTCATTCTGCTGCTCTGTGGAACAATATTTAGTCTATACAATACCAACTGCTGCATCCAATAAATCAACAGTGTGAGCAAACGGCTGTGGAAAGTTATTACAGTATCTCGCAGAAGCACTTCACCTTCAGCTGGAACTGCTCTGCATGCAATCGTATATTGCTTAAAGGTATAGGAATTTAATTTAAAAAGAAAGTAAATAAATAAATAAACAAGTAAATAAAAATAAAATAGCTACATAGCCAAAAATATGTCCAGCTAAAATGAGATTCTGTTCTGAACAAAACACAATTTAATTTTATAGAGATCAGACCCTGAGGGTAAGGGACATATTAAATTGGACACAAACAAAAACAAGACTTTTTATTGTAACATGTACCGTTCATGGGTATACACAGACAGAGGTCTCGAGAAATAATGGGTTGTGAAATGAATGTGACCTTGAAGGAACAGTTTACCCTCAGGTTGTTTCAAACCCGTGTTTCTTCTGTTGAACATAAAAGAAGATATTTTGAGGAACGGTGGTAACCAAACTGTTGATGGTAGCCACTGATTTACACACAAAATAAGACAGGTTCTATATAGAACCTTTTAGGGGTTCCAAATATGTACCACATATCAGAACCCTTTATGGTTCTATATAGAAACTTCTAAGAGTGTATGGTTTTTGAAAACCCTTATAACTTTTATCAAAAGTTGCATTTAAAGACTCTAAAAATGCCATAAAGTAACCGGGTAGTACTGAATATATTAATTTAGCTATTTAATTCATAAGTTTTGTTAAAAGTTATGTTTTGTTAAAATATTTTTGTAATAATAACTAGATAAATAATTTTGCCAAGACAAACTTTAAGTTGGCTTGAGAAAGCCGGACCAGAAATGTTGAAAAGGTTTGAAAAGTTAAAAGTTTTAAAAAACATGATTTTAACATGATTAGCAAGTTGCTAGCATGTTTCTAGCATGTTGCTAACATGTTGCTAGTATGTTTCTAGCATGATTAGCAAGCTGTTAGCATGATTAGCAAGTTGCTAGCATGATTTTAGCATGATTATCAAGTTGTTAGCATGATGAACATGTTGTTAGCATGTTTCTAACATGATTATCAAGTTGCTAGCATGCTTCTAGCATGTTGCTAACATGTTGCTAGTATGATTATATCATGATTAACATGTTTCTAGCATGATAAGCAAGTTACTAGCATGTTGCTAGCACGTTTTTAGCATGATTAGCAAATTGCTAGCATGTTTCTAGCATGATTAGCCAGTTAGTAGCATGATTTTACCATGAGCAAGTTGTTAACATGTTTCTAACATGATTAGCAAGTTGCTAGCATGTTTATAGCATTGCTATCATGCTAACATGTTGTTAGTATATTTCTAGCATGATTAGCAAGTGGCTAGTATGATTAGCAAGTTATTAACATATTTCTATTATGATTATCATGTTGCTAGTATGTTCTACCATGATTAGAAAGTTAGCACTTTTTCTAACATGTTGCTAGTATAATTCTAGCATGATTAGCAAGTAGCTAGCATGATTAACAAGTTGCTATCATATTTCTATCATAATTAGTATGTTGCTAACATGTTGCTAGTATGTTTTAGCATGATTAGCAAGATATACTAGCATGTTTCTAGCATGATTAGCAAGTTGCTAGCATGTTGCTAGCAAGTTTATAGCATGATTAGCAAGTTAGTAGCATGTTTATAACATTGCTAACATGCTAACATGTTGCTAGTATATTTCTAGCATTGCTAACATGTTGCTAGTACATTTCTAGCATGATTAGCAAGTTGCTAGCATGTTTATAGCACGATTAGCAAGTTAGTAGCATGTTGCTATCATGTTTCTAGCATGATTAGCAAGTTGCTAGCATGATTTTAGCATGATTAGCAAGTTGTTAGCATGATTAGCAAGTACGTTTTCTACATGATTAGCAAGTTGCCAGCATGTTTCTAGCATGTTGCTAACATGTTTCTAACATGATTTACACACAAAATACAACAGTTCATTGGGGTTCCAAATATGTACCGCGTGATAGATCCCTTTAAGGTTCTATATATTTTCATCAAATGTTGCATTTAAAGACTCTAAAAATGCCATGGAATAACCTTGTAGTACGGAATATATTAATTAATTTATTTAATTTATAAGTTTGATGTTTTGTTAAAAGAGTAATGAATTAATAAGATTTTATTTTGAAGAATGTGATTCATTTAATGAGGTTTATTTCTTCAGGATGATATCAGGACAGTGGTTTCAACCTGTTCAAATGACCAACACCAGCATATTCTCACAACTGAAATGCACTTTCAAAGTTATCAGAAGGCTAAAACAGCCATATTCATTTACTTTCCTAATAAGCTTTCAGCCAACTCGAAGCATTCTCATTTGGTTGTGCAAACATCCATAACCCAGAAACACCAGCTTGAACTGAGGAAACTTTTTAGAATAATTTATAGAAATACTTTATGAAAAAGCCATCATGAATCCTCACTAGAGCTCATCCCATAGTGCAACTTCAAAAAGAAACCTACAGCGATAAAAAAATTAATTGAGCCAGGATTGCCTTGTAAATAAAGGCATACCAGAGCAGCTGCGTACACACTAAAAGGGTCACCCCGCCGCCACACAGAGTAAACACTCTGACCAAACGCAGCAAAGCATGATAAACAGATCTCATTTAAAGGACAGAATTCAATTTAGAACTAAAAAAGTCCTACCCACAGTAGCAGAGTGTGGCAGTTTTGCCATCAGAGCAGATAAATATGCAGTCATTTAATCCTATCGCATTAGCCCTGACTGAAAACCAGGCCGAAAATGGGAAAGCACCACATTTGTACATCACTTTTATTGCACTTAATAGGTGAAAGAGAGGTAGAAATGTACAAAACACTATAGTGTGCAAACCCTCAAAACAGTTAACTCTTCAAAACTGTTAACTAATGGAGAACTTCATAATAATACCTCTTCATTAGTATTCCTCCAGATTCAGAAATATCTAGCTCACCCAAAAATGAGTGTGCCATTTAGTAAACAGTTAGTAATAAAGAACATTTACACTAAACACATTTACACTTACACTAAAAAAAAATCCACTTTATGGGACCTTTTGAGTCACAAATTCTTAGAATCGACTCGAAATCCTCAAAACTACATAAAACCTGTTAGATCAACAGAACTACCTCAGTTGTTTTCCCAACTAGTCGGACACAGTCGACTAAACAAAGAATTTCAAACTGAACAGTACCGCTGAAATGTTAAGGCCCTACTGAAAAAAAAAAAAACAAATAGACAAAAAAAAAAGCTGGATGGCTGGTCTTAGCTGGTCATAGATGGTCAGCAGGTTGGTTTTAGAGGCCACTGTCTTAGCTGGTCAGGCTACACTCTTAAAAATAAAGGTGCTTCACGATGCCATAGCAGAACCTTTTTTGTTTAAATGGTTCCATAAAGAACTTTTAACTTCTGAAGAACCTTTCTGTTTCTTTGTGGCAAACGAAGGTTTTTCAGATTATAAAAAGCTAAGAAAGAGAAGGTTCTTTAAGGACCGAATGGTTCTTTGTGGAACCAAAAATGGTTCCTCAATAGCATCGCTGTGAAGAACCTTTTAAAACACCTTTATTTTTAAGAGTGTAGGAGACCAGCTGGAACAACCAGCTAAAACCTGCTTGACCAGCTTAGCCAGATCTTTGAGACCAGCTAAAAAAGAAAAAAAAAAAAACTTTTCTAACGCTGCAATACGGCGCATATTATCTCAGACACGAATCTACTTAAACGTGCTGATAACGGTATATAACTGTCTAATAATCTTAATAACTGTAATTTCAGGCCTATAATCCCGCGAGTGGGGCTTGAGGAAGTGACGTCGCCTGCGTCTGTGCAGTGCGACCTGATGTAGCCCACTTCAGAAGCACTGCCAAAATAATAATAATAACGCGACTAAACAAAACGAAATAACATTGTAACATTTCGTTTCGTCTCATTTTGGTCAACGAAATTGAAGAGACATTTTAGCATAGTTTTTATTTTGCAAACCACATTTAGTCTCGTTTTTGTTCGTCAACAATATTGAATTATACATTTAATTATAGTCATCGTCACACGACCAGCATTTACGTTGCGTCTCGTCTCATTTTCGTCATGTGATAAAGGTTCGTAGACGATGATATTTAGTCATAATTATCGTTGACAAAAGCAACACTATTTCCCAGTATGAATTGCAGCACAATTTTTAATGTTATTATGTGTTGTGTTGTGATGTTGAGAGCTCATCATTTCACAGTTGCTGAGGTATGTTGATGTTTGTGTGTCAAGTACAACCTTCAAAAACTAAACCCCAGATATGTTTGCTTTGTAAGGCAATGGCTGGGTCCAAATCCTTTCCTGTGGCCTCATGAGATAGTATTGTTTCCACTGGATGCACACTTCAGAATCTCACCGAAAATAATAGGTCATCCACCACAGGGCCAGAGTGAGACTTATTTTCAGTCCTGGAGTTCCATGCCTTAGAGCAGCCCACTTTAGTTCACGAATGGCCTATTAAAATTGTAATTAAAACCTCAGATTGTCTGCAGTAGTGCACTGTTCTCTACAGCCTTGTGATTCATTGTATTTTAGTTGGCTTATCTCCAACAACTGGCTTTTTTTGCAAGGTGCTGCTTTCGGGGGAGTGAAAAGATAATTACGACATCATTAGGTGTGCCAATCATCCAAGATATTTGTGTCTTTCTTTCTTCAGTCGTAAAGAAATTATTTATTATTTATTTATATATAATTTATAAAATTAAACAGATCAGCCCACCGGGAATTCTCCCAGTGCTTCCAACTAGCCAATCCGGGCTTGCTCTGCCTATTGCTTTGAGTACTGTGATTTTGGACATACTATTATTTCCATATACTTTTGCTTACTAGGCAAATACGCAATTTCAAGTTGTCTTCGTTTCCTATATTAAAGGGATAGTTCACCCAAAAATGAAAATTACCCCTTGATTTACTCGCCCTCAAGCCATCCTAGGTTATTCGCCTTTCAGATGAATACAGTTGGAGTTATATTAAGAATGTCCTGGCGTGTCGGCGCCAATAACCTTGTGGTTAGCACGCCGACATAGCCCCGTTGAGCTGCG
Organism: Labeo calbasu; assembly: GCA_019740295.1. Taxonomy (NCBI): domain Eukaryota; kingdom Metazoa; phylum Chordata; class Actinopteri; order Cypriniformes; family Cyprinidae; genus Labeo; species Labeo calbasu. The sequence continues at coordinate 561 of JAHKKF010402595.1, read as the reverse complement.
GGCGTCCCGAGTTCGAATCCCAGCTCGTGGACATTTTGTGATCCTACCCGCCTACTCTCTCCCCCACTTCGCTTCCTGTCCACCTACACTGTCCTAATCTAAATAAAGGCATAAAGACGCCAAAAAAAAAAAAAAAAAGCTTTACAATACCAGTGAATGGGTGCTGAGATTTTGAAGTCCAATAAAGTGCATCCATCCATCATAAAAAGAGCTCCACATGGCTCCGGGGGTTAATAAAGGCCTTCTGAAGCGAACTGATGTGTTTGTGTAAGAAAAATATCTATATTTAAAACTTTATAAACCATAATGTCTAGCTTCTGGTAACTGCTCTACACACATCCATGAGAAGGTGGCATCATAAAAAGTGATTGATTGATTGATTGATTAATAGCTCGCAAGTGCCCATTTTGGATCTTGGATGACTGTTTATCTTTACTAGTCCAGAAAAGTAGTCAGTTACTCATCTGGGCAGTGTTTATCTTATGTAAATGATTCACCATACGCTGTGCTGCTTCAGTGTTCTTTGCTGGCAAGTTGAACGTAGTGTTAATGGAGCGTGTA
>JAHKKF010402571.1:0-14299 GCA_019740295.1 Labeo calbasu | reverse complement strand
CTCTAAATGATTCCAGCCAAGGAAGAAGGGTCTTATCTAGCAAAACGATCAGTCATTTTTTCAAAAAATAAAAATTTGTATACTTTTTAAGCACAAAAGCTTGTGTAGCACAGGCTCTGGGATGTGCATCCACGATGCTACAAATTAGTAATGGTCGTTTTTGAACGATTCTTTCATTTTGAACAAATCTTCAATGTGACTCGGGAAGAACGAGTCGTCTGGGGGAATGATTCGTTCAGTCGTGCATGTGCAATATCCCATTAGGTTCTGTACTGGAATTAGATCACCTGTTTCTTCTGGTTTTTCGAGACGTTCGTTCACCTTATGAGGCTGTCACGTGATGAACGAACGACTCAAACCCAAAAACTTGTCAGATAAGAAGTGAGGTGAGCTAATCCAGACCCATGTAAATAATTAATTAATCTTTTCTGTTTCTTATAGCATTATAGTTTTGTCTTATTTGTAGTGTGATCAGTGTTTGTGTAAGCAGAAGATGTGTTAGGGAAGTAACACGTAATATTTTAATTATATTTTGCAAAAATGAAGGAAATGACTCGAAAAAAGATTTGTTCATTTTGCTGATCGAGACTCAAAGGTCCGAGTCGGTAAAATGATCCAAACTTCCCATCACTATTACGAATCACGTGTAAGTTCATCGTCTGTGTACTGAGTATGGCAAAAAAAGAGGAGGACATCGTTGTACCTTTTTGTTTGTAAACAGCATTTACAAACTTACTTGCACTTTCTTAGTCTTTGCGTGTTCGCTTTGTAAACACTGGGTCTGTAGTTCCACCTATGTTCCGTGTGACCTTTCGACGTGATTCAATAGTACATAGCATCGTGAGCGCGCATCCCAGAGCCTGTGCTACAAGAGCTTTCATGCTTAAAGGGTATACAAATTTTTATTTTCCGAAAAAAAAAGGCCGATCGTTTCGCTAGATAAGACCCTTCTTCCTCGACTGGGATTGTTTAGAGCCCTTTGAAGCTGCATTTAAACTACATTTTGGAAGTTCACAATCGGGGCACCAATGAAGTCCATTATATGGAAAAAAATCTTAAAATGCTTTCCTCAAAAACCATAATTTCTTCATGACTGACGACAGAAAGACATGAACATTATTTGTGAATTGTTGCTCTGGAAAGGGAGTTCTCCTTTAAATAGGCACTATTTGAGGAGGAAACCATAGTGGACCTTATCAAGTGCCCTCACCACAATAACTAGGGTCCAATGGATGTACATTCAACGGCTAGAGAATTAAAAAATCAACCAATCCAGCATGCATAATGGCAAACATGCTGAAGATTAGCAGACAGGCTGTCAACTCATTAAGTAATTAGCGGTTTCCTCACAGAAGCAGGTTATTCAGCATACTAACAAAACAAACAAACAAAAAAAACGTTTGTCTTCTCGGCAATGTAATGCATTTTTCCACTAACCCTCCAGGCTCCCTCTTGGGTAAAGGCTCTGTTTTACCTCCACCCCCAAATAAACCAACCTGAACCAGCTAATCAAGGTCTTCAGGATCACTAGAAACTTCCAGTCAGGTGTGTTGGAGCTACACTTTGGAGGAAGGTGACCCTCCATGAGCAGGATTGGAAATCCACCACATTAGTTTACACCAGCTAAACTAAACCAAGTTCCTGCCCTACAGTTGTTCCTGTTTTATCATTAGTTTAATTCGCATATACACCACAATATGGCAGAAAAGATCTGTCGCTATTTCCATTTCATTGCGGCTTTATAAATACATTCATCTGTTAATGGTTTAAAAATCCTTTAAAGAAATATATTTTTTGTTATACTGTTTCTGCGACAAATGGAAAATACAGTAAATGGAAAGCAAAGAAATCAGTGTTTCTCAAATGGTCTTTTAATTACAAAAAATATTTTGTATTACTAAAAGTAGGCATCTTAAAGCTACACTATGTAACTTTGGCCCTCTAGTGGTTAAAAATAAAACTGCATGCATCTTGCGGAAGAACATTGTTGTGCTCCTCTGCGCAAAAAATGTGATTTGCTGCATCAGGGTACAAGTGGGAAAAAAAAGTAAAAATGTAATCTGAACAGGTGCCATATTTATGCTGCTGGCTAATGAAGCATGTATGCAGTCTCCCAAGAAAATTGTCCAACAGCTCTAAAATAGATTATTATTATTACAGATCAAAGTATATCTGGGTAAAGACAGTTTGGAAGATGAATTTTCTTTGCACTTTTTTTTTTAAATCAATAAAGTGTATAATGTAGCTATATATATAATTTTTAATATTTTGTGGAGCAGCTTGCAATTGCACAATGTCACTTATTATTACTTAGTGTATAATAGTGTGTGTTAATAACAAATATATACATACACAGTGGCATGCGAAAGTTTGGGAACCCCTTGCAGAATCCGTGAAAATGTGAATAATTTTAACAAAATAAAAGAGATCATACAAAAAGCATGTTGTTTTTTTTATTTAGCCTGTCCTGAGTAAGATATTTTACATAAAAGATGTTTACATATTGTCCGCAAGACACAAAAATAACTGAAATTATTAAAACTCCCTTCAGTTTTGGGGAACCCTTGGTTTTTAATACAGCCGGGGGGTGAAAACTTTTTTAATTTGAAGATCAAGGTCAATTTTAATTACATAATTTGTCTTCCAGGAAACATGCAAGTATCTTCTGTTGCTTCCGAAGGGTAGTACTAAATGGGTAAAAAAAAGATATTTCAACAAAATAAGAAAAATTTGGACATCCTGTTCAAAAGTTTTCACCCCCCGGTTCTTAATGTGTCACGTTTTCTTATGGAGCATCAGTGAATGGTTGAACCTTTTTTACTAGCTGTGTTTGAGTCCCTCAATTGTCCTCAGTGTGAAAAGATGGATCTCAAAATTATACAGTCAATGCTATAAATGGTTCAATTATGCAAAAGACGCTAGAAAACTGAAGAATCTGCAGGACCTGGAGGATTTTTCTGAAGAACAGTGCTCAGTTTAACTGTTCAGAACAAACAAGGGATTCATGAACATTTTCAGAAAAACATTGTAGATCATCCAGGTAACCACACACAATATTAAGAACAAAGGGTTTCCAAACTTTTGAAGGGAGTTATTTTAACAATTTTAGCTATTTTTTGTCTTTATGTAAAATATCTTACTCAGGACAGTTCTAAATAAAAAAAATAACATGCATTTTGTATGATCTCTCTTGTTAAAATTATTCACATTTTCACAGAAGGGGTTTTGCATGCTACTTCGTTCCAAACCCGTAGAACCTTTGCTCATTTTGGAACACAAACTAATATATTTTTGATGAAATCCGAGAGCTTTCTGATCATGCACAGACAGTAACGCAACTACGTCAGAACGCCGGCTTCTGCATCAGCAGCACCATACGCATGCGTTATCTTACTAACTATTAATAAGCGGCACGTTAAGAGTTTACTGAGGCAAAAGTCACAGTTAATAGTGAAAATTGGACAAATAAATACTCTGACTTTGTCTGAAATTCAAAGACTGAACCTTGCACTTTATTCACAAACACTGAATCACATGGTTATTCTATGCACTGCCAGTGTGAATTAGAGTGTAACCACCCAACTCGCCTTTCAGGAAAGCCATTTTGTTTTCACAGTGAATATTAGGTAACCCAAAACATGCACAGCTGATGATGGCATTTGTTTGCGTTAGAGAGCTCTTGATGATATGTGCATCAAGCGTTTTGTTTGTGGAAGAAAATGGAGTTGAATTCATCAACTTGTGGACAGCATAATTTAATGTCAAGGGGCCCATTCTCCACACTCACAGAGCTTCTTGTGGCGGCATGTGTATTATCCTAAGGGTGGATCTCCATCGTCAGACCACTGCTCAGTAACAACAACAACAACAAAGAAACAACGGAGTGACTGACGTTCCGTTTCTTTCGAACCTCTTTCAATTAAAGCCTGGAAAATACAACAGAAGCATAAACACGGAGTGACACTGCTAATGCAAGACAGCTTAGTAGGCTTAGTGGGCCACAGCCTCGATCTCTTCCTGCTCTCGCTTTCCCTGCGCTCCCTTCACTCGTTTCTTTCTTTCTCACTCCCTCGCTCCCTGGAAGAGATTGGTAATGCCAGAGAGGCTTCCAAGTGTGACACATACCCATGTGTCCCTCCTCAGAGGGAGGGTTTGTTTGGCCACTGGTGCCCATTGAAACCATGTGGTTTTAGCCACGATGGTGGCAGAGTGTTTCATGCTAATTATTATGAAAGAGTCACGAAGAGAGAGGGGGTGGAGAGTGGCAGAGCGACACAGGTTCTGTCTTTGGCCTTTAAACAGGTGATGTGGGCTGTAGTGATCTTTATGGAAAACTCAGACCTCCTTCAGAGATGAAGGCGACAGGATTTTGAGAAACACCCTTCTGGGTTCAATCACATCCTGTGCTGCTAGCCTCTCCCGAAATGGGATTTTGAACCATGCTCTTTAAAGCAGTAGTTCCCCCAAAGACAAAAAAATCTAAATGTTTTACAATTTTCTCATTCTCATGCTGTTCTCGTGCTGTCAATCTCCAAATGGACAATAAAGCTCCATAAACGTGACCTGTATGTCCCATGCACTCTAATGTTCTCAAGCCATAAGGTAGATTGTTGTAGATTGTAAAATCTTGACGTCTATCTTGGCAAGTTCGTGAGACAATATCCAATTTCTTAACAAATCATTTATTTGAGTCAAATCTTTTCAATTCACAAAACCATAAATAACTGATCTGGGGTGCGTTTCACAAAAGCATCGTTAGACAACTATGGTTGCAAGTTCTGTCGTTAACAACATAGTTAAACAATTTGGTGTTACCCAAAACCATAGCTCAAACAAACATTCGCAAACTTACGTGGTTGGAACCACAGCTCTCACTCTGTGGTTAGAAGCATTGTTTCTTGTTAGTAAGACATGTGCTTAAATTATGCTAACATGCAGTACAATCTATATTTTCTATTCTATCTAAATATATATACATTTTAATCGGTATATGTTTGCACGTCCTCAATAAGCTCAGTTTTTGAAGATTAAATGCGTAAGGGAACCCCGAAGTATGACATAAGAGCAAACCTGCGATAAATCAAACATCAAATCAAACATCTCAAATCAGTTATTTAGCAGAAGTTATTTCTAATGTACAGATAATTTACTCACCCCCTTGTCATCCAAGATGTTCATGTCTTTCTCTCTTCAGACGTAAAGAAATGATGTTTTTTGGGGAAAATATTACAGGACTTCTATGGGGCTCCTGAGTTTGAACTTTCAAAGGGCTCTAAACGATCCCAGATGAGAAGAAGGGTCTTATCTAGCGAAACGATTGGAGAAAAAAAAACAAACAAAAAAAAACAATTTACATACTTTTTAACCTCAAATGCTCATCTTGTCTAGCTCTGCATGAACTCTATGTAATCTGGTTCATGACAGTTAGGGTATGTCGAAAAACTCCCATCTCATTTTCTTCTCCAACTTCAAAATCATCCTACATCGTGGTTTACCTTTTTTTGTAAAGGCCATTTGATCTTCTTTGCATTTTCACTTTGTAAACACTGGGTCGGTACTTGTAGGAGAACAAAAGATGGGAGTTTCTCAACATATCCTAACTGTCTTGATCCAGAATACAAAGATTTCATGCAGCATTAAGACGAGCATTTAGGGTTGTATAAATTGTCCTTTTTTTTTTTTTTTTTTTAGAAAATAACTGATCATTTCACTAGATAAGACCCTTCTTTCATTTAGAGCCCTTTGAAACTGGATTTAAACTGCATTTTGGAAGTTCAAACTCGGGGGCACCATAGAAGTCCACTACATGGAGAGAATTCGTGAAATGTTTAACTCAAAAAACATAATTTCTTTACGACTGAAAAAAGAAAGACATGAACATCTTGGATGACAAGGGGGTGAGTAAATTATCTGTAAACTTTTGTTCTGGAACTTCTTCAACAACTATATTGATGAACTAATGTGGTTCAAACGACGGAGATGCGACTGTGTTTGGGAACACTCGTGATACATAGCTACTTCATTTCCACAGTGCATCAGCGAATTATGTCGTTGTACAGAAAACACTGGTCCTCACTGACTCAATGACTGATCTTGACCTTTGATTCGGTTTGAATGGTTCGGTCTGAATGATTCATTTACAAATCAGAATGTTTTTTACTTCTCAAGTTCAAATCTCTGACTCAGTCAATGATTCTTTCAGATTCAATGAATGACTGGAAAGGAACATTTTTCAGAGAATAACGACTTTTGGTTTGTTTCTCACACAACACCACTGTATGGCTTTAATCCTGTAAAGCCTGACATATGAAATAATAATATAAAAAATGTCATGCTTAAAAAGAAAAATAACATACCAGTTTTACGTAAAGGTCCAAACTGAGCCCAAATATGCACTTCGGTTCAGTTGCAGATATTTATATGGCCTTAAAAATAAGATTATTAGAAAAATACATTTCTGATAGCCTGTAATGTGAATCAGTGATATCTTTATGACAGTATACCATATCATCTACATAAAATAAATATAAATATAAGCTGTCACACATCTCCCAATCTTATGTTTCATTAAGATGATATCTACATACTTAGTTTTTCTACATACTTAGTGTTATCAACAAAACTCTGTAGTTTTTATAATGCAATGCAATTGAGTGATGTACAAAGAAATACTCCTCAGAAGCCTCATGTATTACTTGAATTTGAACATGGTATACATTAAATATGTTTATCATAATCTTATGGTGCTTTTACATCCTTTTTGAAGCTTGAAAGCTCCAGTTCCCATTCACTGTATCAACATAAAAATGAATGAGCAGAACATTTTTCAGAATTTCTCTTTCGGTATTTCACACGGGAAAGCAAGTCACATGAGTTTGGAATGACATGAGGGTTAGTAAATAAAGACCGAATTGTATGTTTTTGGGCAAACTACTTCTCGTTACTGCCCTCCACACCCCTGCAGCACAGTTGCTACAACTCACTTTCTCTCGCTTTCCCTTCCTCTCCTCTCCAGTGAGTTGTGGCGTCTTGTGAGTAATGACAAATGTTATTACGCTCCCCTTTAGATTATTTTAGCACACACTGCCGAGTAAATCACTGTGTTTTCCTAAACCACGGGTCATTTGCCGACCCCATGTTTGAACAGCTGTAATGAACCCTCAGCATTAATAACTTCTCAGGGCTGAGAGAAAGAAACAGAAAAAAAAGGAGTGAGACAGAGAAAGGATGAGGTGCTAACACTCTGTGTGTGTTTTGGAGAGTGGATTTTTTTTTTATTAGAATGGAACTGACAGATATTGCTGTTTTCGCACAGAGGAAGATATACTGCGCTCACATCCAAGCCTGGTATATAATTTCTCAAATGATAACGTCACTCACTGAGATCACTGATTTTGTTTCAATAGACCCACACGGAATCCCACACTTTTTGCATCTTCACTCATTAAATATTTCGGCGAATTTGATAATGCTACCAAGATGAGTTTTTAACATTAAAGAGTTAGTCCACCCAAATTTTGTCATTAATTACTCGCCCTCATGTCATCAAAACCAGTAAGACCTTCTTCATCGTTGGAACACAAATTAAGATATTTTTGATGAAATCAGAGAGCTTTCTGCATAGACAGCAATCCAACTGAAGCGTTTTATGGCCTAGAAAGGCAGTAAGGACATTGTTAAAATAGTAGGGTACAACAGGGCTAAATGTACCCCGGGGTAAAAGGCGCCTTTGATATTATTTGCCTCTAAACCACTAGACGCTACAAAAACATGGCGTAGCACTTTCTAAAACGTCCACTTTTTTGAGATAAACATGCAAATTTGTCTGATCCTTGGCACGATTGCAGGCTAATATGTGATGTTTTTTAAAATGTTGTAGATTTAAGTAGCAAATGAGAATCGCTAAAATGGATGCATATACTTTGAGACAAATGTCTTCTTATTGTTTTTCAGTTTTGTTTAAGATAATTAAAGCAACAGTTTTTAAACAATGAAAGATTGTGTAAAAGTATGGTATTTGGGGTAAAAAGTGCCCCTGCTGTTGGGGCTAAAAGGCACAATAATTAACATGATAATTAATTGATGGTTGACTTTTCCATTTGTTGACATGACACGGTTAGACTCAGATGGCAAATATCATATATTATGTTGGGTGTTCATCTTAGAGATAATCACCATGTTTAGAATGAAACCATCATATTTCAAAACATGATATTATTCATATCATATAATAAAATATCATTTGTTGTTACTACTATAGACCAATTATCTGTTTGTAAACATTCGAGATGCGCGCGCAGCATGGTTGCAGAAAACTCGGGAGAGGCTAGAGAATTACAAGGATACAGTACTAAATACTTAGATTTAAAAAAAGTGTAGATTATACTGATTAGATGTCATTTTCAAAATATTATTTGCATATTACAAAAGCTTGTCACCCAGCGATAAGCACTCTTATACAACGAAATTGACGTTAGATAGTGGGATAGTCTTACAGATCCGAAACAGGGATGACGTTTTTTTATGGGCGGTTCAAGTGGCAGTCCATGGACCCATGGAATAAAAGTTAATTTTGATTTTAATCAGTAATTTTGATTTTAATAAGTAAATTTGATTTTATATTTCAAATTTCTGACTTTATATCACTTCAGAGATTATATCCCACATAGAGGAACAACTCGTCATTCTCTCTTTTCCCCTCGGCTCAGAGTTAATATACCACACTTCTGGCTTTTTTTCCCCTCAGAATTAATAAACAGCATATGTGAATATTATGTAGACCTATTGTTTAAATCAATATGCTTTAAAAGTAGAGTAATCATAGCAGGTTTTATCCATAGTATGTCCGTTTAAACGTCTGCGTTTAGTTTCAAGTGGCGTCTTTGACTACAGTATTGTATAAAAATTATTTGCATTCCGATTTTGACATCAGAAAAGGCACAAAAATATTTTTTTCTCTTATTCCATTCCATCTTATTCCGCGCATCCTTTCACATAGAAATGTCAGCATGCAGCTGAGGTGGGCTATGAAAAAATGATAAAATCAGTGCCGTCACATTTATACTTTAACCCTTAGCATACCATGAATTTTTCTGCCCTTCCGGGCCACCAGTGTTTGCTGCCCTGTGCCCTCCCAAATTTCCCCCCAGCACCCGAACGCAATTTACCTCGCGCATCGGGAGTACCGGCAGTTTCAAGCCATCAGACTCAGGTTTTAGACATCAACTGAAAAGCATTATATCCCAAGGAAAATCTGTCAAATCTATGCCTATTGCAGCATATAAAAGATGTCTTATGAAATGTATATTTATGAAAAAGTGAGTAATGGGGGGCCTGCGAGCTTTGTGGCCATAGAGCTTTAGGTCTAGCAATGCCTCTGGTCAGAAAGCTCTCGGATTTCATCCAAAATATCCTAATTTGTGTTCTGAAGATAAACGGAGGTCTTACGGGTTTGGAAAGACACGAGGGTGAGTAATAATGACAGAATTTGCATTTTGGGTCAACTATCCCTTTAACATTTATAAACATTAAAAGAATAGTTCACCCAAAAATAAACATTTGTGGTGTTTACATTTGTGTTATTTCAGAATGACTTTCTTTCTTCTGTGGAACACATTTCTCACATTTCTGTTGTTTGTTTCCCAACATTCTTCAAAAAACAAACAAACAAACAAAAAAATCTTTTCTTGGGTTCCACAGAAGAAAGAAGAAAGTATATACGTTTTGGAATAACATGAGTGTAAGATGACAGAATGTCCATTTTTGAGTAAACTATCCTTTTAACATAGTGGAAGAAAACATTGAAGTCATTCCACAGAAATCCCACCAACTTCCCTCCATGCAAAAAAGTAAAAATGCCTACTCAGTAGTGCCACGGAACAGCTTCAGGAATGAAGGCTACTTGGCCATTGTGCTCCGATCCGAACGAAACTCCACTCATTCCTTAATTTCCCGCAGTAATGATTGGGTATCACTTGGTATGTGGCTCCACTTACGCTAGTGTCAGGGCTGTAGGTATATCCCAAGGTTCTACTTTATTAAGACAACATGTCATTACTTTTGTGCTACGTTATAATTGAGAACAAAATAGATGCTTCTAAACAAAGAGATAATCACATGGAACAGTGAGATTGGCCAGCCCTTGCTTCTAAATGTAGGAAAAAATGAATATCTATTTCTGAGGAACCACCTGAAAGTTGTTCTATTTAAGTTTGGCCTTGAGTCCTGACAACTTCGTAACATGCAGCAAATAGTTGACCTTTTTTTAGTTTGTTGCTACATTGAAATGTTTTTGTTTCTTTTGAAGCGAAATTTACGAAACATCCTCGTACTGTACTTTCATGCCGGTTGGGTGGTTCTTCTTCAATCCTCACTGTCAGAAAAGTGTGATGTGATTGTGTCTTAGTTACTGGGTAAACACAAAGCGACCGCTGTATATTTCTCGGTATATGTTTGCTAAACAGAGATTGGATGCTGAAAGAGGAAAGTATGTGTCCTAATGACTTCGGAACAGGTCTGGACATGCAGTGTTTGTTGTCTAAATCTTAACATCATCTCTCATTCTTGCTCATTTCATTCTCTCATTGCTTCTTTATTCTGTCATCTTACCACTTATCAGCATGTAGAAGCTGTTTCTGGGCTGTATTTACCTGTCAGCACTTCTCTACTGGTCCACCTTATCTGTAATTAAATCATTTCATTGCTAACACTGCTGGATCTGTCTCAGTGTGACCAAACATCATTCAGACCCACCTCATGATGATATATGCCAGCATCCATTTCTACCTTTCATCCCACCAGTGTGCAGGTACACATCCTCCAGGATTTACGCCCCTTGGAATTTTCAGACATCACATGAGGCTCGGTTGCCACCATACAGGTTAAAGGAATGTTCTAGGGCCAATACAAGTTATGACCTATTTCGATAAAACGCATCCCTTAGATAATAAAAAAAACAATAATAATGATAATAATCACAGTTACTTTATTTATTTTAAATGTTTTTCACCAAGGCTGCATTTTTTTGACAGTAAAAACTGTAATTTTATTTAAATAAATGTTCTATTTAAATACATTTTAAAATGTAATTTGTTTCTGTAATGCAAAGCTGAATTTTCAGCATCATTATTCCAGTCTTCAGTGTCATGTGATCCTTCAGAAATCATTCTAATACGTTACCCTGGACCACAAAACCAGTCATAAGGGTCAATTTTTTGAATTTATACATCATTTTTGGCATAAAAGAAACAAAAAAACAATAATTTTGACCCATACAATGTACTTTTGACTACTGTTACAAATATACCTGTGCGACTTAAGACTGGTTTTGTGGTCCAGGGTCAAATATGGTGACAGTTATGCTGATTTATAACTTTGCTGAAACCGTGATAAGTTTCCACATTTACTACATTTGATCTTTTAATGCATCCTTATAAATAAAAATAAAAAAAACGTAATTCCGACTTTTTATTTCACAACTCTGACCTATTTTCTCGCAACTGCATGTTCACATCTCACAATTTTGACTTTTTTAAAATAAGAATTGCGCAATACAAACTCACATAATTATTCTCATAATTGTGATATTAACTCAAAATTGCAAGTTATAAAGTCAGAATTGCGAGATATAAACTCGCAGTTCTGACTTTTTTTCTCAGAAAAGCAAGTTTGTATCTGCAATTTGGACTTTATAGCAAATAACTGTGACTTATAAAGTCAGAATTGTAAGATATAAACTCACAATTCTGAGAAATAAAGTCAGAATTGCGTGATATAAACTCATAATTGCAAGTTATAAAGTAAGAATTGCAAGACAATATAATCTCACAATTTGGACTTTTTTTTCTCAGAATAGTGAGTTTCATAATCTCAATAATCTTATTAAGAGTTATTAAGTCAGAATTGTGATATAAACTCACTCAAAATTGGACTTTATAACTCACAGTGAGTTTATATCACAATTCTGAGAAAACGTAATTTTTATCACTGAATTTTGTGGGGGAAAAAATCTGAATTGTGAGATAAAAACCAATAACCTTTTTTTTTTTTTTTTTCTTAATTTAGTGGTGGAAGCGGGCATCCATATGTATATGTATATATATAATTTAAAGTTTTCACATTTGATCTACATTTGATCTATTTAATGTATCATTGCTGAATACAATTCTACAAATCCTCCTGACCGCAAACTTTTGAAAGGCAGTGTTAAAATTAATTTAATAAAATTACTTTTTAATCTTGTTTGTGTGACGTTATATTCAATTTTTCATCTTCAGTGTCGTAACTATGTAATAAATGGATAAATTTCGCTTGATGTGTGCAAGGATACCAGAAAAGGGGGAGGAAACTTCCTCAGAATTACAGTTTTACAGTTCAGATAATAAATGTTTTATTGAGTGACTCATGTAAGTGCTTTAACAAAAATATGAGCATCGCATTTCTGCTTTTAAACCACTGGGAACCCATTATGTCCACTAGTCCTTAACAGTGGCATGAAAAAAAATGTGAGAATTCCTGTGGTTACAAACATTATGTTGACAGAGCAAAATCTGGCAAAATTATCCTGAACCCAGAATATCCCTTTATATAATAATAATAAATTTGATTATCAGTTAAAGATGCCTATTAGATTATTAGTTACCAAGCATCTGGTAACCATCTGCGTAATTTGCTAGTAGACTGAAATGTTAATATACGTGTTTGGGTGTGTTTCTGTTCCTCATAAGCCAAAGTATCTTGTAATGTAAGAACACCAAATAGGAAAAAAGCCAGTCTTGGAGTAAATGGGAATAAGCCAGTACCTTTTAACCTTCAGAAGACCTTGTTTTGAGCAGAAGAGATGAAAAGATGTTTTAACTCTTGTTATAAAGCACATGCTCCTTTACGCCCTTTAAGCCGTATGATATACTGCATGCCTACTAATTCCCTAATACCTCGTGCCCTGGATATTACACACACAAGGACTGTAATTGAAAATGACTAGCTGATATTACACCCCATGTGTCCTTCCACAAAAATAGGGATGCTAGTAAATGTGTGTGCTGTGATTGTCTGTGATGTCTGTGACAGATTGGGTTGGGAGGACACACAATATGGCAAAGTTTGCCGCGTTCATCCATCCTTCCTTGTACCACCTAGCGAGAAAAAAAAGGGGGTTCCGGAAAGGTTGTGGTGGTAATAACATTGCTCATGTTGGGTAAAGAAGCAGAGAGCGTGTAAAGACAGACCCGGTTCCTATGGGAGTACAGGACCAGCTGCGAGCACAGGGTGTGAAGTGTAGGGTTTCCTCTGAACATGGAGACTGCCAGTCTGAGGGCTGTGCTTCACAGGTATGCCACAGACACTGAGGACGTTCATGTTTCAGCCCACACCAGACCACCTGGGATGCTTATCTCCCTGTGGAGTACCATGTTTCACACACACACACATAGAGTTATACATATTAGGTGAACATGCGCACAGTTTTTCTCTCACATACCCGCGTTAATACACGGGGCCACACACATCAAGTTCATATACACACCACTGACAGCCACACACACCTTGTCTCGGTGCAGAACTCTCACACACAATCACTCTTACACACACAAACTAACTGACACACTCACCGGGTGTGTCCGTCAAACAGACAAGCCCATAATGAGTAGATGTGCTCTAGCCGGTGACCCACGTCTGCTGTGGGCAGGTTTGTGTGCGTTGGATGAATGCAGGGGGTGTCATCCGGCCGGCAGGCTGCTTGACCCCTCACGGCCTCTCTGCTATCTGCAGTCACAGATCAATGCCCCCAGCTCTCGTTCTCCACGTTTCCTCACGCCACTGCTCTTAATTCCTCGCTCGCTACCACGGGTCAGTTTCCTGTGTGGGCAACGTGTCACGCTGTTAGGGTGATCGTCATTTCTAAAATTTCTTTCCAAATGTATTAATTCTAGAAAGCGCAATTGTTTTTTCTTGTCTTACACTAATAGGAATATTTTATTAATACTACTAATTTAGTGGTCCTCAATGATTCTGAAGTACTGAAATATTTATTTAAGGTCTGTTTTATTTTGCCAGTTGTATGGAAGCTTGTTTCCGCCAAAAAAATAAAAATAAAATTGATAATTATGACTTAAACTCAAAATAAACTCAAAATTAAGTTATAAAGTCAGAATTGTGAGATATTTAGAAATAAAGTCACAATTCTGAGAAATGAAGTCAGAATTGTGAGATATAAACTCACAATTCTGAAAACGTAACGTCTTTTTTTCCCTCAAAATTGAATTTTATAATTTGCAATTGCGAGTTTGTATCACAAATCTAA
>JAHKKF010402481.1:0-26020 GCA_019740295.1 Labeo calbasu | reverse complement strand
TATATTTTCTATTAGTTCTGAAGTACACTACATCGAAGTGCACATTCAATACAGTGAAGTGCACTTCTTTTTCACAAAGGTTTTTGAAGCTTCTGATTTTCTTACTCATTATCTTGTTCTCCAATATAAATTTCTAAACATTCTTAAAAGAAAAGAAGATAAAAAGACTTGTTTTCCAAAAACAATGATCAAAATTAAGTGAGTTTATACTAGGGGTCGACCAATATGTGTTTTTCAGAGCCAATGCTGATACCAATTAATACAGATCAAGTAGACCGATGGTCGTTTTTTGCACTGAGATATATGTCTGCTGTAAAAATGAAAATTAATGTCAAAAATAAGAATAACAAGGGCTCTGACAAAACCTTTTTAAAAGACTTTTTTTAAATGATTTTAGTGATTTTGTCTGCAAATCAGTTTTGAAAATGCCTGCCCGATAATCAGCTGACCCCTAGTTTATACTTAAAACAAAAAATAAATAAAATAAAATACAAAAATCAACCAATGGGGTTACAAAAATAAACTTTGAATTAAGATCTATCTTTAAAATAATTAGATATTTTCTCTCATTTCAGTATGAACTTAATTTTGATATTTTTTCAACAGTCTTTAAGTAATAAAAGTCATTTTGCCTTTCAAACAAATGTGTCTTGATTTAAGTAACATTTTCTCTTTTTAATATCAACAGCTCAGTCATACCTCTCAATCTGGGAGACAAAGCGAGTTTCAAAAGCTCCACGTGTTTTCAGCGGGTCTGAGGCGTCGCCGTTAAACAGCAGATTTTCATTCACTAGTTTTAGTAGCACAAGACGCACAAGCTCTCCCATATACTTCCCACCAATCAGCTTCTCATACCTAGAGTCATGAGAAAAGAATATGTAGATATTAGATCTTTCAAAGTCTTACAACAGCAAAAAGAACAATTTTACTGACAGTAAAAGCCTGAGGATAATCATGAAATACAAGTGGCCTGAAGTGACGTGGACAGAGGAGCGGCCCATTGAGTATCTTCTAGCATACATTGTAAATACCCATTAAGCGAGCAGTTTCACTAATGATCTCCTTCCCTGGCCATTAATCCAGCCGTGTGTATTCCAGCACTGACGTGGCTACCGTCAGTGTCTCCACATGTACAGAAAAACAACCCTCATCACCTAGAGACCACATAAGAGCTCCAGGTTGCCGTATAACTAAGCTCTTCTTAAACTTAGAAGCAAGTATGTAAGAACATCTGTGTTTCAGGTTCTCACACCGATCAAACTGCTGCTTGTCTAAAAACACTAAACTTTGTTTATTTTGCATTTTAATAATGTAGTAAATGTTTCTTATGACATATGTCATGTTCTTAAGTGCATCTTCTGCTTCTATGTAAGCTATAAATCATATATTTAAATATTTAAGAAGTACTTATAGTGCTGTCAAACGATTAATCGCGATTAATCGTATCCAAAAAAAAGTTTTTGTTTACATATTATATGCGTGTGCTGTGTATATTTATTATGTATATATAAATACACACACATGCATGGTTGTATTTAAGAAGAATATGAAGTTTATATATTAAATATATATAATTTATATATAATATAAATAATACATGTAAATATTTTCATATGTAAATATATACTGTATGTATGTGTATTTATATATACATAATAAATATACAAAGTACACACACATATATTATGTAAACAAAAAGTTTTATTTTGGATGCGATTAATTGTTTGACGGCACTAATTTCTTATTCATTTTACCTTACTGTAAGATATAAATCATATATTTAAATATTTATTTATTTATTTTTTTTTTTTTACCTCATAACTTTCCTTTGTTCTTCTTTTTTTTTAATCATAAAACATTTAAACTAGGGCTGTCAAATGATTAATTGCGATTAATCGCATACAAAATAAAGTTTGAGTTTGTCATTAATGTGTTTGTACTGTGTGTAATTATTATGTATATATAAATACAAACACATTCATGTTTATATTTAAGTGAAATATGTTATTTATGTACAAAATATTTTTATTTATATATAATATAAATTACATAAAAATTATAATAAATACATACAAATATACAAATATTTTATTTTATGTCGTTAGATTGTTTTTATTTATTTATTTATTTATTTATTTTCAAGCTCACTTACAGCTGATGTCCAGGGTTTAGTGACGTCTCATCGATAACGCGATCGTACTCCAGCCGGAAGTCCTCCAGTTCACCGTTGTCCCCAAACGCTCCCCACTCTGTGTTCACACACATCCTCCCCTCCTCTCCCTCCACCAGCTCCACCTTACGCATCTCCTCCATATAGCACGCATTACAGCCAGTACCTGAGAAACCATGAAAAAAATGAAAGAACAAAAGAGAGAGACAACAAAAACATTAAACTAAAAGCTTCTGGCATATAGATTTATTGCCATGCTGTTTTTCCTGAATGGTTGTCCAAATATTCCATCATCCTGTTGTAAACTTTATGTTCGAGCTCTAATTATATTTACATGGACTAAGTGTGTGCAGTCGCTGTCTTACCTACTATCATGCCGACTTCACAGCTGCGGTCCTCATAGTAGCAGGAGATCATGGTGGCTACTGTGTCATTCACCATAGCAACTACATCCATTTCAAAGTCCTAAACAAAGAAATATTCAATCGCTTTTATTTGATAGGTGTTTTAAAATAAGCTTTTAAGGTGCTAGTGGTTTAAAAGCAGCTTTCTGTTTCCAAGACAAGATTCAAAACTGGAAATTTTTAGTATGCATGCATACTAACCCCTCTTCTTTTAATGGCATCTCTCAGTAGACCCACAACATTATTGCCCTCAGCACCAGAGGCCTTAAAGCCTTTAGTCCAGTTAAGCAGAATGCCCTGTAACAAATTAAACATAAAATAGTACATCTGTTAACTAAGCACATCCACATTAAAATGCATCTCACCTTCACTTTGTAATTTAAAAACATATGTTTTAAACCTTAAGAGGCTCATGTTTACATGCATACAGACACCAACCTTGTCCAAATCCTCATGACGGACTGGAAAAGAGAAGGTGAATCCCAGTGGAAGCTTCTTATGTTTCAGATTATGTTTGTCCAGGAAGTCAGATATGCAGCCGGCGATGTAGTCGAACAACTTTATGTAGAGAAAAGGAGGTACAATGAGACTAAAATGTCAGAATGTGTTTATTTAAAGAGTCTTTGGCCTTTTGATATCTCACCATTTCAGCTGTGCCGGTCATGGCGTCTTCGGGGATGGAGTACATGTGATGCTTGGTCTCCACCTTCCAGCCTCGCTCTTCATCCTCACCCACTTTCACCAGCATCACTCGAAAGTTTGTCCCTCCAAGATCCAGTGCCAAGAAATCACCCACCTCTGAGATGAGTCACACGAATAAGCATCAGCAACATTATGAGTCATAGGAATCACATCTGATTCCAGGAAAAAAAGCCTATTAGGACTTTTTGTCAATGTACTCATGCTGTTATTTACATAAACTAACCTAATAATAACCTAATATTGATAAAAGTCTGTGTAAAGGCCATTTAGAAAATTGTTTCTAAACACATTAGAAATGTTAGAAATGCATTGTTGAACCCTGATAGCGCACGTACATCACAGAGACGTCTTTTTGGTGTCTACATTTACATCTGTGAGATGTATTTTTTCGAGTGTTTGCTCATCTGCAATACATCTATATGATGTTTCCTATCAAAATGCCAAATAGACGTCTATTAGATGTCTTTATAAGATGTTTATGCTTTAGAATGTATGTAAAACTGACATCTTACAGATGTCTGTAGGATGCTTTCCAAATCAAGTGATCTTTAATAGACATCTTGCAGACGTACGTGTGCTATCTGGGAAAACACGTTACAAAGATTGTGACCTAGATAGTACTTAATTATGCAGTCAGACTGTTAAACAGTTTTAAGCATTTTTGTGTTCAGGATATTTTGGGCAGGGCTAAAATTATGTTTCGATGAGCATCGGAGGCACTAAACATGGCCCCTCCCCTAACGCTATAATAACTAAAGCGTATTAGCATCAGTTGTTCCCCCACTCAGTCGCAATTTACTATCATTACCATTAGTTACTACAGCCTACTAATGGTACAGTTGGCTAGCTAGCTATGCCTTGTCACGTAAATGCATATTTTACCTGGTTTGCGATATTTACAAAACAGCCCAGTCATCTATTCAGGTTGTAGCGAAATCTAACAGTTGAGAGAGACAGCAGTTTTCCCGCGAGTGGGCGTGGCTTCTGCGCCGACAGCAGACACGCCCCCAGCATTTGAGCCCTTATTTTTTCAACATTTTGATATTGTATTTTATTACTTCGCAGTTTTTCCACATTCAAATTTGGCTGGGTGGTTAACAACATATTTTTGTGGTGTGACAAACTCAGAAACATATTTAAAATTGCTTTACAGACTTTAACACGAATCTGTGCTTCCTAAGAGCATCAGATGCAACAAAACATTTTTATTTTAATTTTAAAATATGTATTTTTAAGAATAAATGACAAGATGCAGTATATACATTTTACTTAACCAACCAAAAACATGTGAAACACATTTTTTTTTTTTTTTTTTTTTAAATCTGAGTACCCTTTAAACAATGTTAAAATTAAACATTTCCCAGCCTGAGGACCAGAGCTGAATTCTTACCAGAGCCTTCAGGTGTGGAGCGGACATAAGTGGGCAGCATTTTGACGCTGGCTTCATCATGTGTCTCCACACGCAGTCCTCTCTCCATCTCCCTCCGCATTCTCCTCATCACTTCCTCTAGATCTTCTTTACTCAGCAGAAACTCAGACAGAATTTGGTCCACCTGTAGAATAAGTCAGAAAGAGATTCAAATAAGTGAATAGTTTTAGTCATAATTTGATATTAACATGATCTCAGATGTGTTTGTGACACAGAGCCAGTGAATCAAAAATTAGCCAAAAGCATTATGATTCATGCCAGTCTAAACATAGATGCAACTAGTTTCATAGCTTTTCTTACCAGGAGAATTCTCTCTAGTACTGACTCATAGTTACTTGGCACCCTCTGCCTACGAGCTGAAGTCAGGCACGGCATCTTTGCAAGTTTTTCCAAACAAGTGTATGACGAGCGTTGATTTGCTAAAGTTTGAATGTGAGTGAGGTGCATGGAGATGCTCAGCTGTTTTTATGCTTGAGGTGAAGGAGGGGAGGTGTGGTCAAAAAGATCACTGCCCTCTGTGTACACACACCCACACACCCACACACAAACACACACTTGATCAAACATACACACACACACGTACATTTAATCTCACCTATCACCTTGGAAACCTAACTGTCAAGGCCACTCAGCACGATCACGCGCTTCTCAGTGAACATGACTTTTGACTCCATGGGAAATTCAAAATGAGATTGACACAATTAATGTGATCTTTATAATAAAAATAAATATATATGAAACAACAACAAACATATTACTATTATGCTAAGTATATTTATACACATCCAAAACAAAAACAAAAAAAAACATTTTAACCACATTATACCGGGATGCACCTAAGATGGCATGTGGGTTTCTTCAGATGTTTGTGCTTGCCACTAAACTTTTGATTTATATGATGATATATCATATAATATTGTACTGATTTGCCTTATGTAATGTACTTTCAGGAATTTGATTTTTAAAAATAGGATTTAGTTTACATTTAAAAATAGCTACTGAACTTAAACCCTTGCTAAATATAGATGACTTAGTTTGCACAGGGCAAACATTTTTCCAGAAATAGGCCTGCAGGAATGTGATGTGAGGGAAAGTCCAAATATCAAAAGTTTATTGCACTCTGAAGAGTTACCTAAGTGGTCAGACAGAGTTAAAAAAAGAAAAAATCAATAAGATTATGATCAGGTCTGTCAAATCTGATAAACATGATTACACAAAGATTCAAAATTGCTCCAGAATCATAAAAAAAAGAATAAAAAGAATATGACATTTGTCATTAATGGCAAGTTTATATGGTACTTAATGAAAGTTCAGGAATTAGCTGAAAGACAGACATAATTGCAGCTTTAATATCAAGTAGAGGTTTAGAAAACTGACCACTGCAGCCCTGGAGAAATTTGGTAGAATCCTAATAACATGAAGCCTGTTGGGTTTGATTTTCACTACATGACCCAAACTTACAGTAACACTTTACTTTAGGGACCAGTTCTAACTAATAACTAGTTGCTTAATAGCATGCGTATTACTAGCATGTTGGCTGTTTTTTAGTACTTATAAAGCAATTCCTTTTCATTTCTTATTCTGCTTGACCCTATTAGATTCCTACCCCATTTAATAATAAGCAGCAAATTAGCAGTTTATTAAGACAAAAATTGTAATTAGTAGTTAGTTATACTGAGAATTGGTCTCCAAAGTGTGACCAAATTTCTTATTCACAGTTTTGACCAGGTCCTAGACAAATCCCAATGCTACATCATGTCTTTTCAGCTCAGTTTGTGCAGATAAAAAACTTTTTTTGGTTCCAGCATTACAAAGAAAGATCCATATTAAAATATTCACATGAGTTCAACCTTAGCGTATGTTGCCAATAGATAATGTTATCGTATTTGGGTTAGTTATACAAGTATTAAGTAACACATTTATACATCTAATTTTCTTATGGCCATTTTCAATATATACAGTATACTCTCTGTATGTATTTGTAAATGTATGTGTGTGTTGTATGTAGATTTTTATTGTTTTAAAATCCTCATAATAATTGCAGTTACTTTGTTAATTAAGTACAGAATTACATATTCATATTATACTTCTTTTTTATTCTTTAAATGTTCTTTCCTAAAAAAGCCTGTCACTTATATATGTTTTTAAAATGTTCTACATTTATTGAATTGCACACACAGACCAGCTATTGTTCATAATTACACAAAAATGAATTTACAGAAATCTTTTTACTTTTAAGGAGTGTTTTTTCAACAATGTATTACTGTGTCTTTGGAATTCATGTCATTTCGTATTTACATGCAATGCAGGAATTCCCAGACTTTATTTGTCAACCGAACCTATTTGACCCTAATAGATTTAGAGTTTAGCTACATACTGAAACAATGCCCTTTTTATGTGTATGTGTATCAAGACATTAAAAATGTGTCTGGGGTCATAAAGGCGGTCAGACATCCATTGAACTCCCACGCCGAGATACGGTACAATATACTGACATTGCGAAAGGTGCTTATCAGTGCAAACAGAACTTTATTTCTGGACACATTTATCATTTATTCAAGTATTTAAATACATTAAATAGGTTAGCTAAAGAAATGACTTTTAATCATACTCTTGGACATTGAAGAAATTCCCTATACTAGAATTTTTCTCCTGCAAATGAACTTGCATCATAAGCACTACACTTAAGGTCATGACTGGCAGCTGACTGCACTGTAAATGATTCATTGTTATTAAACCCATATTCCAGCCTACATTACTGTAAGCAGACCCATCCTCAGGCTAAAGTAATCAAGACAGACACTTATCAGTATCATAATATTTTTACAGCCGTGGCTTCTGTATGTTGTCTAGTCTTATTCCAGAAAAAAAGGTAAGTTACATTTTAATAATTTTACGAGAGGGCGTAGTGACTCTAGTTAGAGTTCATCATTTATTATCAGCTTTTATAAGAACTGTTTATTGATATATATTCAATGCACAATTACATCATAAAAACGCAGGGCGATGGACTATGTAATCATGATCTCTGAATCGAAGATGCAGCCAGAATGACACAAACCACACACATGGAGTTCGTCCAAGGTCATGAGCCATTAGAGCAAACTCGCAACAAAGTAATCTACTGTGGCGTGAGGGGGTGGACCAACGAAAGCTCAACAGATATTTACAGGACATTGCAGCATGCTCTGATAAACGCTACATTCCTGGCAATGTCTTGGACTGAAACCAGGTGCTATTAAGTATAATAAAAAGATATCTGATTTAGGAGTTTATAAACTTTGCATATACTTAAATATCCATTTTATGATCAATATCGGTGTATTTACTCACCGATTTATCGCCAATCGCCAATTTAAACAACACATGCTGAGCATACAAGAAAAGAGAATAAAATATATTTTATTAAAACTCTGTACTTTACCTTATCCATGGTATGAAGGTCCATGGTGTGTCTTCTTCATGGGTGCATCATTTTAAAGTTCGTTTCTTCCTGAACTACTATGCAAATTGCTATAAAAATATAGTAAACTGTTGATCAATTTATCCAACCTTCTTCATGGTCAACTCTGGATGGTCCATCGTGTGGTCCATTTTCAATCATCCAAGTGTCCCGAAATCCAAATGTTTTTGTAGCTCGAATTTGTTTTCATTCCAAATCCTCGTCTGGTGTGAGAGGTGTACCAACAAATGATGCTCGACCAGCTTACCGTGCACCACTGAAGCTGTCTGACCCAATACAATGAGTAAGCCTTTTACTTTTAACTTAAATAAACAAGCTATTTTGATCCTACACTAATGCTATGTTGAGGAAAAAAGGTTTCATTCATAATTTTCTCCCTCCCTGACTGTAACTAAGGCAACAAAATGACCATTTCCTCCTATTTTTGTAGAAAAATACCCACACCTGTCTCCTTCTACGCCAGTTCAGACCGCAGGCCCATTCTTGTTGCCGTGGCAAACTCGTCACCTTGGATATCCGTGAAGACCACACGCTACTGATATGGAAAATACTTTGCTTGCCCTTGGTTAAGTGCCCAGGGAAATTGTTAAATGAGGCAAAATTACTTAGGAAAACATTGAGTATGAGTCTTGTTTGGTGAAAACGAGTGGCAGTGTTCGCTTAACACTAACCTTCATAGACAGTAGCACATTCCTAATATGGAATTACAGAGAAATTATAATAAAAACAAAAGATATGGATGTCACATTTAAAGCTTAAAGGATTAGTTTACCTCCGGAATTAAAATTTCCTGATAATTTACTCACCCCTATGTCATCCAAAATGTTCATGTTCTTTATTCAGTCGAAAAGACATTAAGATTGTTGAGGAAAACATTACACGATTTTTCTCCAAATAATGGACTTCAATGGGAGCCAATGGGTTGAAGGTCCAAATTGCAGTTTCAATCCAGCTTTCAAAAGACTCTTTACAATCCCAGTCAAGAAATAAGGGAGAAATGATTGGTTATTTTCTTAAAAAAAACAACAACAAAAAAAAACATATACTTTTTTTTTTGCACTAGCTTGACTTCACACATTACATAATCAAGTTGGAAAGGTCACATGTGATGTAGGTGAAAGTACCGACCCAGTGTTTACAAAGCAAACGTGCAAAGAAAGTCAAACGCCTTTACAAAAAAGGTAAAACAATGATGCCGGGAAATTTTGAGGTTGGAGGAGAAAATTAGGAGTTCTTCGCCCTTAGTACACAGATAAAATACTAACCACACACAGTATGATTATGTAATGCATGAAGTTGTGGACGCACACTGCAGAGCTAGTGCAAGATGAGCATTTGTGGTTGAAAGAATATCAATTTTTATTTATTTTTTTTTAGAAAGTGACCAATTGTTTTGCTAGATAAGACCCTTATTCCTTGTCTGGGATCATGTACAGTCCGTTGAAGCTGCATTAAAATTTGGACCAATTTGGCCCTTCAACCTGTTGATCCCCATTAAAGTCCTTTATCTGGAGAAACATCCTGGAAAGCTTTCCTCAGAAATCTCAATTTCTTTTCGACTGAAGTAAGAAAGATATGAACATCTTGGATGACATGGTGATGAGTAAATTGTCATGAAAGTGATCTAATCCTTTAACTGTGGGCTAAGTAAAAAAAAAAAGCTTGTGTGATGATGCAAAGCCTTTTTAGGATCTCCTTTTATAGCCAAGAACAAATGATTCATAGTTCACTGAGGTAACGTCTTATCAAATCAACTTTTAAAGATAATACAGATACTAAAAGAGAGAATCTGTCCCTTATACAAGGCCTGGCCCTGTGACAAATGTCCTGGCCTATTTTGCACCACATGACAAGCACTGCTTAGTGCAATTATGTATCATGGCATTAATGTAAAGTTGCATTAAGATTGCATTAAAGGTGTAAATTACAACTAAACAAGAAATTACAATGATAGTGTGTGTACTCTGACTGTACCGAATTATTAACTTTTTTTTTTTTTAATGCTCTTTAAATAAAGACCATCAGCATCTTTTTTTGCAGGACTGTTTCTATTGGTTTTCAGCAAATACCAAGATATCAAGCTAAATTATAAACTGTGTTAAATAAATGTTGATGTGTCAATGCTAACTGCACTGAATTAATATTACAAAGCAATACTGGTCCAATATCACTTTTGCACCCTAGGGTAATGCTGAAAAGGTTTGGAAATTTGGAAATTTCAACAATAAGATCAATCGTAGTGTCACTGAATCAACATTACAAAATGCTGTTCATCATCACTTTTGCAGCCTCATTTAATGTGGAAACAATGTTGACATTGCAGCAAAAACAATGGTAATGTCTTTGAATTAGCAGTACACTGATGTTGATTTTACATCACTGCCGTTAAATCAACTCTAAATTCCGGCAAAAAAAAACAAAAATCAATGCTAATGTCACTGAATCAACATTATACTGTGATGTTGTCATCCAAGATGTTCATGTCTTACTTTCTTCAGTGGACTGCTATGGTGCCCCGATTTTGAACTTCCAAAAGACAGTTTAAAGGCGGCTTCAAACAATCCCAAATGCGGTTGTAAATGATCCCAGCCGAGAAAGGGATCTTATCTAGCGTAACGGTTATTTTAATAAAAATAATTCAATTTCTATACTTTTTAATGTCAAACGCTCATCTTGTCTTACTCTGCCTGGACTGTTTTTGTTCCTGTTCATGACAGTTAGGGTATGTTGAAAAACTCCCATCTCATGTTCTCCCTCAACTGCAAAATCATCCTATATTACTGTTTTACCTTTTTTTGTTAAGGGTGTTTGATCTTCTTTGCATGTTCACTTTGCAAAGATTGTGTCGGTACTTTTGCAGCGGTGTGGGGTGATTTTGAAATGATTTTTGAAGTTGAGGGAGAAAATACGTTGTATATTTTTTTTTTAATGAAAATAACCAATCTTTTCGCTAGATAAGACCCTTCTTCTTGGGATCATTTACAACTGCATTTGGGATCGTTTGAAGCCGCATTTAAACTGCCTTTTGGAAGTTCAAAATCGGGGCGCCATACCAGTCCATTACAGGGTTGCCAACTCTCACACATTTGGTGTGAGACACACGCTTTCAGGCTCTGTCTCACGCTCTCATTCTGCCCATGTAAATCTCACAGCAAATTGGCAACCCTGTTTGCGATTTTAAATAAAATTTCAGCTGTCAAATGTTGTCAAATGTATGTGACCATACAACTGAACTATTTTTCAGTTAAATAAATGTTCTATATTTTAGTTCAGTAATATTCATTTATTTTTTTTATGAGATCATTTAGTACTAAATACTATTTATCCAATAATTATGGTCCATTAATGAGCATTCAGCCGCATTTTTATCCCCTTATACATATAAGTAGACATGGAATCAACATGCTGCACTTAAAAGTTGGCAACCCTTCAAAAAAAAAAACAAAAAACAAAAATGTTTTCCTCAAAAAAAAAAAAAAAAAACACCATAATAACAATGACTGAAGAAAGAAAGACATGAACATCTTGGATGACAAGGGGGTGAGTACATTATTTGTGAATCTTTGTGTTGGAAGTAGACTTCTCTAAGGGACGAAAATGATGGATGGATGCAATGAGAATGAAAAAATGAATGAGAAAGAGGGAAACAAGGACCCAAGACAGTGGTTCTTTGTGAGTTTATGTGAGTCTGGGTGGCAGTACAAATGTTGCATGTTCAAGCCAAATTAGGGCAGCTCATGACTCCTTTAAAGTCTGTTTATTGTATCTATCTAAAATTACTAGTGCTTTAATAACCTTATAGTTTGTACAATTAATATTTGTAACTGAAAACACTTTGGCAGGGTTGTCGGGATCTGTAGAAACTTCCAGGCAGGTATGATGAGCTGCAGATTTAATTTATCTAGAACTAATTATCTTTTATTTCACAAAATAGCCATGTCTCTGTCACTTTCTCATGAACACAGTTTAGTTTTTTAAATTCTGTTTCAGCAGGAACAGGCTAAACTGAAGATCAGTTACATACATCACATGTAAAGGTGACCTATTATGCCCCTTTTTACAAGATATAAGTCTCAGGATTCCGCAGAATGTGTCTGTGAAGCTTCAGCTTAAAATAGCCCACAGATCATTTATTATATTATTTGATATTTGATATTATTATATCATGAAAATGCTTATTTTGAGTGAAAGCAGAAACATTAGCTGCTTTTTCTTTACCCTTCAACATGCACAAATTTAAATTCCGAATTGAAAATACACCTAATGGAAACGTGTCAATTTCGCAAAACTCCCATATATTGCAAAAAAGTTTTTATGCTCACATGAGGTGGTTTTTCAGGCAATTCAAAAAAAGGAATATTTCGCAAAACTGCAATGGAAACGGCTTTTTCGCATTTACAGGTCATATGGCATATGTAAAAAGTCATATGATCATTCTTCAATGTACTAGTTTTGCGCAAATCTGTAATGGAACCGTGCCTACAGTTTCTGTGCATGGCTCTTTAAATGCTAATGAGATGCTGCTCCCCGCCCCCTTTTTCAGAATAGGGCTGTGCCTTACTGCTTTTACATCAGATACGCGGCCAAAAGACATCTTTTTGATTTGATTATCATGTCTATTGCATTGAAATCATGCATATTAAAGCCATATCAGTTTAAACTTCTGATATAGGGTTTTCTGAGCGCACACATCCGAAGCACACAAACAGAAAGCGGCTGTCACAGGGTATGTGCGTACTAAAATAAGTTCTCTTTCATGTCTTATTGCACTTACACTGTCAAATACACACAAGTTTACGTTAATAAACACATGAGTTACAAAAACAGTCAGTTATGTCTGTGAAGGTAAACAGCTGGGATAGAAATTGCATGTTTATATTAGATCTGTGTGGCAGCAGCGTAATATACAGTAAGTAAACCAATAAATCCCTGAGGCTGGGACTCTAAATAGTGTTCTGTGCTCGTCTGTGCAGCCAAAGACAGAACAGTTAGCATGCTTTGCTCAAACTTTTGCCATGGCGTTAGAACCGATACACCATTGACGCTTGCGAAAACACAGTGGCGGCGTTGTGGGTGGAAACATGCAGTTTAAGATTTAAAATTATAAAAAGATCCCCTTTCTGCATCACGAGGGGAGTGAAATCTGAGTGGCTAATTTTTTCACATGCTTGCAGAGAAAGGCTTACCAAAACAAAATACTGGGTTGCTCTTTTTCACGTTATCTGGGTTGGTGGATGCACCGAGGACCCGTTTTTAACGGTTAAACACAGAAGTTGTCTTACTGAATCAGGAAAATGAATGATTACCCGGTAAAGCAGTAATCAGGGAACAAGAGATAAGGCATGGTTTAGTATCAAATACCAGGTCAGATGATCATTATGTCAACTGCAAATCAATGTATAATCAGACATGGGCTGTATATTA
This sequence comes from Labeo calbasu, assembly GCA_019740295.1. Taxonomy (NCBI): domain Eukaryota; kingdom Metazoa; phylum Chordata; class Actinopteri; order Cypriniformes; family Cyprinidae; genus Labeo; species Labeo calbasu. The sequence goes on along the minus strand of JAHKKF010402481.1, from coordinate 12,428 downwards.
AGTACTCACTTATGACTCTTGCACTTCGGCTTAAATGTTGTTAAAACTTTGTTAATCAAGACATACCCAATACACTTCTAAGTATGTAGGAAGGTTTGTTTAAACACTGTAAAACCAAAGAACAGAGAAATAATAAGATAAAGTCATAATCCACACGACTCCAGTTCATCAATTAACATCTTGTGAAGTGAAAAGCTGTGTGTTTGTAAGAAACAAATACATTATTAAGATGTTTTAACTGTAAATAATTGCTTTGGGGAAAAATACCAGTCCATAATGCATAAAAATGGTTCCCTTTTAATTTAGTCACTTGCTAACCAGCTTGACCCGTTTATACGGTTTAGTATAAAAATGACTCCTTAATCACAATGCTGAGTCACACAGGACATTTTTTCCCACATTGTACCTAATTTAACACAATCCAAGCAAACCCAAAATAAAACAGTCACGAGGACACTCAAGCCCTCAAGGACACAATCTTGATATGCAAGCTCTATAATTCACCAGGTCATGAGCTGCCCTAATTTGGCTTGAACTTGCAACATTTGTACTGCCACCCAGACTCACATAAACTCACATACTACCACTGTCTCGGGCCCTTGTTTCCCTCTTTCTTATTTATTTTCTCATTCTCATTGCATCCATCCATCATTTTCATCCCTAAGAGGAGTTTACTTCCAAAACAAAAATTTACAGATAATTTACTCACCTCCCTGTCATCCAAGATGTTCGTGTCTTTTTTCTTCTGGAAAACATTCCAGAATTTCTCTCCATATAGTGGACTTATGGTGCCTGTGAGTTTAAACTTTTAAAATGTAGTTTAAATGCAGCTTCAAACAATCCCAAATGCGGTTGTAAACGATCTCAACCGTCTTATCTAGCGAAACTAATAGGTTATTTTCATTTTAAAAAATACAATTGAAATACTTTTTAATCTCAAACGCACACCTTGTCTTGCTCTGCCTGACTCTGTGTATTCTGGCTCAAGACAGTTAGTGTATGTCGAAAAACTCCAATCGAATTTTCTCCCTCAACTTCAAAAATCATTTCAAAATCATCCTACATTGCTGCAGAAGTACCGACGCAGTCTTTGCAAAGTGAACATGCAAAGAACATCAAACACCCTTAACAAAAAGGGTAAAACAGTGTAAGTTGAGGGAGAAAATACGAGTTTTTCGACATACCCTAACTGTCTTGAGCCGGAATACACAGAGTTCAGGGAGAGCAAGACAAGACGAGCGTTTGAGATTAAAAAGTATTTCAATTGTATTATTTTTATGAAAACAACTAATCGTTTCGACCATTCTTTCTCGGCTGGGATCGTTTGAAGACACATTTAAACTGCATTTTGGACGTTCAAACTCGGGGCACCATATCAGTCCATTATATGGAGAAAAATCCTGAAATGTTTTCCTCAAAAAACATAAAATCTTTATGACTGAAGAAAAAAAAGACATGAACATCTTGGGTGACAAGGGGGTGAGTACATTATCTGTAGATTGTTGTTCTGAAACTGGACTTCTCCTTTAACCTGCATTTTGGAAGTTCAAACTCGGGGCACCATTTAAATCCTCTGTATGGAGAAAAATTTGGGGATGTTTTCCTCAAAAAACATAATTTCTTTATGACTGAAGAATGAAAGAGACGAACATCTTGGATGACAAGGGGTGAGTAAATTATCTGTAAATTTTTGTTCTGGAAGTGGACTACTCCTTTAAAGGGATAGTTCGACCAAAAATGACAATTCTGTCATTCCTCATGTCATTCCAAACCCGTAAGACCTTTGTTCATCTTCAAAACACAAATTGAGATATTTTTTATTAAACTCGAGAGCTTTCTGACCCTGCATACAGCAACACAACTACCACATTCAAGGCCCAGATACACTCCTGAAAATAAAGGTGCTTTAAAAGGTTCTTCACTGCGATGCCATGGAAGAACCATTTTTGGTTCCACAAAAAACCAATCAGTCAAAGGTTATTTAAAGAACCATCTCTTTCTTACCTTTTTATAATCTAAAGAACCTGAAGGTGGTTTTAACAATGTCCTAACTACCTTTCTAGGCCTTGAACGTCTCAGTTGCGTTGCAGTTTATGCAGGCTCAGAAAGCTGTCAGATTTCATCAAAAATATCTTAATCTGTGTTCTGAAGGTGAACGAAGGTCTTACAGGTTTGGAACAACATGAAGGCGAGTAATTAATGACAGAATTTTTATTTTTGGGTGAATTAACCCTTTAAAATGTCCCTCCATTTACTCTCCCCTCCCCATCCAGTCACGTTATCTCGTTTTCCACCTCGCTGGAATCTGAGTACTTAGGTAGTTATCAGGGCTCCTGAATTTAGGAAGCTATGGGTGCCCATGTAGGGGACTAACAGAAGCGCTGCAGACATTTATAGAGAGACAAGTGATAAGAGTCCTCATACTTAAAGACTCCATTAGCAACACCACTGACCCAGGAGCACAAACACAGAGCAAAGCAGACAGTCAACATGGTAAGTGGACACACTTTCCCCCCCCCTGATTTTGAATATAATGACAATTAATTTGAAATTAACAGAGAGAGAATTTATAGCAGTGTACTTAGAAGCACTCTTTAAACAATTTTTCTATTAATATTGTTATTTAATGTAAGTAAAGTTAGCCAAAAAAGCATAAAGAAGTTCTTATTCTGTGGCAAACCTCAAAAAAGTTATTTTAATGAGTCTCATTATGTATATTTATTGCTATGGACTGTTATACTGTGTGCTTCCAATTTTTATTTAATTTTATTTATTTATTTATTTAAAGGCAAGTAAGAAAGCTGCAGCTAAGAGGGGGAAAACTGCTCAGAGGGGCTCCTCCAATGTCTTCTCCATGTTCGAGCAATCACAAATACAGGAATTTAAAGAGGTCAGTTTATATTATATAAAAACCAAATTAAACAATTTATATATGAGCGAAGCCAGATATAAAAAGTTGTATATATATAGTACGTTCACATAAAGTAATAGCAAATCTCAGTTGCTTACATACAGCATATTCATGAAAAGTGATATGTACCCTAGCCTAGCAAATCTCAAATGCTTGATTGTCATATTGGAAAATGTAAACTATATTCATCCAGCTCTAATGTGCTAAGTACCATAAGGCATTTTTTGGTAAAGCTGTTTTAAAACAATGTGTATTTTGAAAAGCTACATAGGAAAGTACCAGCAGCAGTTGACATCAGGCTAGACTGATTAATATAGTATAGATCATGTAACACACATTATATGCTTTTTTGCAGGCATTCGGCTGCATAGATCAAAACCGGGATGGAGTTATTAACAAAGCTGATCTGAAGGAAACTTATGCACAACTAGGTATATAAAATGCATTCGTTGGAGAGTTTCAGAATACTTTTATTATACATCTGAATCATCACATAAGCAGACAGCTTTTTAAATAAGCATTGAGTACTATGTTTGCGCAGGAAAGCTGAATGTGAGTGATGAAGAGCTGGAGTCTATGTTAACAGAGGGAAAAGGGCCCATCAACTTTACTGTCTTCCTCACTCTCTTTGGAGAAAAGCTCAATGGTATAACTAAACTTTTAAGATTTTAAGACCTTGATGAATAAGAAAAAAGTCTACAGGGGCTTAAAGAATTGAGGATTATTATAATTTGTGTATTTATTATAATTTGTGTGATCAGGCACAGACCCAGAAGAAACCATCCTTGCTGCTTTTAAACTATTTGACCCAAATGCTACAGGAGTTGTCAATAAGGATGAGTAAGTGTATAAAACAGATCACAAAAATGTGTTTAAAATGTATTTTCTAAGGACAGTTGATGGACTGGAGTCATTTTGTTTCAGGTTCAGAAGGCTGCTAATGAACCAAGCTGATAAATTCACAGCAGAAGAGGTTAATATTTGCATTTATGAATACAAACTGCATTTTAAAAATATTTAGTCACATAAAATGCATAAAAAATAAAGAGATACGGATAATGTGTCCCCGTCTTTCTACTGCTATCACAAACAATGGGGTTTCGATAGCCTATATTATCAGGTGCTGTGATAAGAATGTGTACTCTTTACAAAATCTCTTGTTGTAATGATGTTCTAATCTATTTGATTCTGTTTCAGGTTGACCAGGCTTTTGCAGTGGCTCCAATAGATGTGGCTGGGAATATTGACTATAAATCACTCTGCTACATTATCACGCATGGCGATGAAAAAGAAGAGTCTTGAATAAAGACCGATCTTCCATTTCATTTGAACTTTCTCAGTTCCGTTCAGTCAACCCTCAGGCATATCAAAGGCTTTTTATTATTCATTTCAAAACAAGATTTATTGTTCTGGTAGTGCTAGATAGAACAAAGTCAAGGCAAGTAATGCAAATCTGTTGCTTGCTGTCACATGTAATTGTACTGTTAGGAGCAGTGCACTACAAGACTGTTATATTGGACTATTACTGTACATAACTAACTGAACATTAGAGAAGAGCTTACTGGTTGCTCACTTGTAAATTCTGTCTGTAATTGCTGCCCCCCACAGGCGGTTTTGTTAAATTGCAATTAGTAACTGGAACTTGTGAGACCCTTGAATTCTTGGACTATGAGTGGTGCATTTTCTCAAACCTCTAATAAACTTCATACTCAGTTGCAATGCTTTTTTAAAATTGTTTTACTTCTAGTAGAAATAATGCAATTACGTTTTAAATATGATAAACTTAAAAGAACCCAACCTTTTCAGAAATGGTAAAGCTATTCCAGTATGACGTTCTTGCTTCTGTGAAAAACTAACAAAGATTTCTTGAAAATTTCTGTTTTTTATGTAAATGTTCTGACTTTAGGGTGAGTTAAAGGATGCCAGATTTTTATTATTATTATTATTTTATTTTATTTTTTTTTTTCAAAGTAAATAAGACAAAGATTATGATAACATTTTATTTTGGGTAAGCTGAGCCAGTTTTTACTTATGGTGTGTTTAAAGCAAGCATATTACAGTAATAGGTTCAACTTCAATATGTACATACATTTCAGGATGTGGTGCATCCTCGGGAATAATCACTTTGTCACTTTGGATCTAAAATAAACTCTTTTTTATAAATGACTTTCCAAAAAAAAAAAAAAAAAAAACTCATTGGCTCAACTTGCCCCCAGTGAGGGGTAAGTTGAGCCACATGGAATTAAACTGTGCCACTGATTAGCTGAAAGTAAAATTGAACCTTTCCACCTCATGCTGTGTCAGAGGAAGAGAAATTTTGTAAAAAACTTCGTAACAGAAGTCATCTTCTTGTGATGGACTGGCAATCATCCAAGGAGTTTCCCCACCTGTGGCTCAGGATGCTGGGTTGGGCTCCAGTTCCCCGTGACCCTAATAAGGACAAAAAGGTATGGATAATAGAATGGATGGATGGATGACTTCTTAAAAGATTTATTTAAAGACACAGTTCACAACTTTAACGGCATTTTTACAATATTTAAAAATTATTGTGGGGAAATACTATTTTATAAAAACTTCAATAGGCAATTTTCATAAACAAGGTCTATTTAAAATATTCAGAACAAAATCAAGGTCAAACGAACAAAATAAAAAATGTTTGGTCTAAGATTAATGAAATTTAATGTAAAATTACAGAAAAATAATACTTTATAATCATAAAAAGGGGTGAGGCACTGACTCCACTTACCCCAGGACTTTTGACTCAAATGACCCAACTCCTACCTTTTTAACAATCTTGTATCATCCAGCAGTTTAGAGCTAACATCATACTAACAGTATAACCTTGTATTATAACTTCCCAAAGCACAAACACAAGTGTGATTTTTTTTCAGATTTGTCTGTTCAGACACAAGAAGCATTAGTCCTTGAACAAAAAAAAAAAAAAATTGAATTTGAACTAATTTGAACTTTGTAGTTACCAATTATCACATGGGCCTCTCTCCATCATAGGGTGAGTAAAATGGATAATTCTTCAAATATTTGTGGTCATATCATCAATTTTATTTAAGGTCCCCCGCTCTCCCCTACTTATTAGGCACATATTAATTCCTTATTCTGCATCCCTTAACTCGACCCAATACCTAAAACCTACCTAATAATATTATACCAATAATAATACCAAATGCCTAAACAAGTACTTTACTAACTATTAATAAGCAGCAAAATATTTTTTTGTTTATTGAGGAAAAACTCTTAGTTAGCAAATATGTGTACCCTACATTTCACAAGAAATGCTGTTGAAGTTTCAGTCTTTCTACTTTATACACTTTTTCACATTTAATTCATTGTTAATTAATGTTTCTTTTTAATTAACTGTGAAATTAATTAGCAATTTTTCAGTTAAAATTGTTTCTACACATTTTTTTACTGTGTATTACTGCCAGTATTAGATACACTCTAAAAAATGCTGGGTTAAAATCAACCCAGCTCTGGGTGAAATATAGACAAACCCAGTGATTGGGCTGTTTTGACCCACCGGTTGGCTTAAATGTTTAACCCAACCTTCTGGGTAGTTTTATTTAACTCAACTATTGCTTGTATTAAGTCACTACTCAAAATGCAGTGCCCTCCACAAATATTGGCACCCTTGGTAAATATGAGCAAAGGCAGCTATGGAAATAAATCTGCATTGTCACAAAATTCTAATCTTTCATTGAAGTTAAATGATAAAAAGTGAAAAAAATAAATGTTTTTCTCTAGTTTACATTGGCCACAATTATTGGCACCCAATTATTTCAAAGTCCTTTTCCCAAGATAATAGCTCTGAATTTTCTTCTATAATCCCTGATGAGTTTGGAGAACACCTGACAAGAGATCAGAGACCATTCCCTCATACAGAATCTCTCCAGATCCTTCAGATTTCCAGTTCCATGTTGGTGCTTCTCCTCTTCAGTTCACCCCACTCATTTTCTAAAGGGTTCAGGTCAGGGAACTGGGACGGCCATGGCAGAAGCTTCATTTTCTCCTCAGTGACACATTTTTGTGTTTGTTTTGGATCATTGTTCTGATGGAATATCTAAACACGGCCCATTATAAGATTTCTAACAGTGACAGTCAAGTTTAGATTTTTTTTTATCTCTTAGTATTTGATAGAATCCATGATGCCATGTATCTAAACAAGATGTCCAGGATCTCTGGCACAAGAATATGCCCAGAACATTAAAGATCCAGCAGTTTATTTTAATGTGGGCATGGGGTACTTTTTATCCCTGTTTGCACCAAACGCATCTTGAGTGTTTGCTGCCAAAAAGCTCTTTTTTAGTTTCATCTGACCACAGAAGCCAGTCCCATTTGAAGTTCTAGTCGTATCCGACAACTAAATATGCTGGAGTTTGTTTTTGGATGACTGAGCAGGATTTCTCTTGAAACCCTCCTAAAAAACATGTGATGATGTAGGGCCTATTTTAATTTTTTTTAGGCTTACTGGTCCTAAGACTCAACTAATCTCTACAATTCTCCAGCTGTGATCCTTGGAGAGTCTTTGGCCACTCAAAGTCTCCTCCTCACCATCCATTATGACGATACAGACACACGTCCTCTTCTAGGCAGATTTGTAACATCTTTACTCGATTGGAACTTCTTAATTATAGCCCTGATGGTGGAAATGGGGATTTTCAATGCTTTGGCTCTTTTCTTACAGCCACCTTCCATTTTGTGAAGCTCAGCAATCTTGTTCTGCACATCAGAACTATGTTCTTTGGTTTTACTCATTATTTACCTCATATTTAAAATCCTGTGCAACAGGAAGTTATGGCTGGACAGTTTTTAATGCTCCTAGTCACCCTGGTGTGCTAAAAATGTACATAATATTGGGAATATATTTCAGAGATATTTTACAAATAAGAATTTCTAGGGGTGCCAATAATTGTGAACTAGAGAAAAAACATGTACTTCATAATGAGATTATGAAATAATCTCACCGTGTTTCCATTGTTTTACTTCAATGAAAGGTTAGAATTTTGTGAATTTTTTGAATGAAAGATCAAAAGGATAAACAATGCAGATTTATTTCCATAGCTGCCTTTGCTCATATTTACCAAGGGTGCCAATATTTGTGAAGGACACTGTAGGTTGGAAATTAACATTTATTTATATGTTTAATACATAATAATAAGTTGAATAAATAATAATGATTTTTTTTTCTTTTTAAATTGCTTATTAAATGTTCAGCTTTTTATTATTACTAATGCCTCTTGTAATTATGTGTCTAAATTTTTAATTTACAACTTATTTTGGGTTCATTTTAAACCAGCCATATAGTAATTTTAAACAACAGTTGAGTTAAATACTACCAAAATAACACAGTTGGATTAAACATTTGCCCATATTTTACCAAGTGCCTGGTTGTATTTAACCCAGCATTTTTATATGCTCACTACTTTTATTACTACCATGGGATTGTTGATATATAATAGCCATTTTATACAATGATAGTGGGTGCTTACCATCTATAGATTGGCTCTCTTTTTGGCTGTTTATATATTGGAAATTAACATTATTAAATATTTTTTTGGGTGAACCATCCCTTTAATCATGAGACAGACTCCCTTTACTTTCCCTAATACTAGTCTATTACATAAAGATTACAATTCATCAGAATTCGGCCCAGACCCCATTCCATAGAAATATGATATGCAAATAACCTGTGGATTCCGGAAGTGACACAGACGCGCATGTGCAGAACTGTCAAACAGCGAAAGACTGGAAACTCAGCGCTAATGTCATCATCAACACCACCCAAACACTAAAAACGCGGCTCGACTGATGTGTCAATTACTTTATTATTTACCTTTCAACCATGGGACCTCGACGTAAATTACAAAAACAACTCCGCTGGTGCATCTTGGCTGGGAATACAATCTGTTTTCCACCTCAAAACTCTGCGTGCTGAATGAAAACAGTCCGCTGAACTCGTTGAGAGCAGAACCTGACAATCCGTGGACTGGAAAAATGTGATTCAGGAAATTCAGGCGTAGTTTCGGTCGTCCGGTTGTTTACACGTTTTTCGGACGACGTTTCTGCTTATGTAAAGTACAATTTGAGAAATTGTTGTTTTGGGATCTTACTAACTGGGGGTTGGATAGTGACACGTTGCGCGCTAAGCTAATTTAGCATTTAACTCGGGTGATTTAGAAGCACAGTAATCCGTTTAGAAGACGTCGTAGCTTTAAAAGACGCACAAATCTACATACAAAACACGGGAGACAAGGAACGTGAACCTGAATGATTTGCCACAGTCGTGGTGGGACTGCGTAACGTTAGTTTCGGTTGGCCTGATTTGGGAGCAGTAAAACTGAAGCATCTCATTAATTTCACTTTTTTTCTTGGGATGTCTACTGATGGGTGCAGGTGATGACCTGTAAGTGAACTTATCTTCAGAGTGTGTGTTAGCAGAGGATCATGATGGCTCAGCAGGAGAATGGACGTCTGTCGTCTGAGGACACTATGAGTGTGAGGACTCTGGGCAGTCAGTTTGATGAGAGCTCTTTCGGATCGGACTCTGAAATCAACGGGTTCACCAGCTCGAGACAAACTGACAAGTATGGATTCATCGGAGGAGCCCAGAAGTATTCAGCCGAATCGTAAGTGCACTGGTTTGCAAGGCTGTTCAGTGGGTCCCATCAGATCCTGTTTGTGCAGCTTGAGTTTGGGTGGAAATTAAAGTCACGTGATGAAGTGTGGAACAGAAAATACTGCATATTTGGACTTTAATAGGTGTGTGAGTAGTAGGGAAGCATTTGAAAGTAACATAGTTTAGATTCTTGACACACTTAAACAGAAGCATTCAAAACAAAACAATCTGTGTTCCTTAACCTTTTTAATGGCATAATATATGTGTGTATTATATATATGTAGGCCTATAATCATAATATTGCCTAATGCAATAACAAATAATTAAAAAAACATAAACATCTCTTCTAAAAAGTTAAATACTTTATTCCTGGTTGCTAGTGTAGCGTTTTAATGAAACTCTTTGAATAATAATCATAATAATAATAATAATTATTATTATTATTATTATGATAATATTCACTACAAGTCAAAAGTTTTGAATCATTAAAAAGTTTTTGTTTTAAGTCTCTTATGCTCACAAAGGCTGCATTTATTTGATCCAAAATACATTAAAAACAGTAATACTTTGATTCAGTTTTTCTTAACATTCTGTATTTAATTTTTATTGTTTGTGTATATGTTGTTAATTATTAAATTACAATTATTATTAGATTAACTGTTATAAAAATAATTAAAAAATATAATTAAATATGTAATATAACTAAATATATATAATTAAATGTTAAAATATATCAAGTTCTTGAAAAGTAAGATTTGTAATGTTTTTTAAAGTCTCTTCTGTTCACCAAGCCTGTATTTATTTGTACAGCAAAAACAGTTACATTTTGAAATATTTTTACTATTTAAAATAACTGTTTTCTATTTAAATATATTTTCAAATGTAATTTATTCCAGTCATTTCAAAGCAGATTTTTTAGCAGCATTACTCCAGTTACATGATCCTTCAGAAATCATTCTGATATTCTGATTTGCTGCTCAAAAACATTTATACATCTGAGTAGAATTTTTCAGGTTTCTTTGATGAATAGAAAGTTAAGAAGAACAGCATTTATCTGAAATAGAAATCTTTTGTAACATTATAGATGTCTGTATCATCACTTTTGATTAAAGCATCCTTGCTAAATAAAAGTATTGATTTAAATAATTTCTTTAAAAAAATAAATAAGATAAAAAATATACTGACTCCAGGCTTTTAAATGGTATAGTCTATAATGTTACAAAAGCTTTTTATTTCAGATAAATGCTAATCTTTGAATCTTTCTATTAATCAAAGAATGAAGGTTTGGTGAACAGAAGAGACTTCTTTAAAAAACATTAAAAATCTTACTCTTCAAAAACATTTGACTGGTAGTGTACTACTTATAGCAATAACAGAAAATTATGCATAATTACATGCAACTAACCCTAAACCAAATCCTAGTCCTAACCCCCACCATATAGTATGTACAAGTTATTAATTAATATTACTCAGTACTATATAATATAATATACACATACTACATTAAACATAAATATTGTAAATTACGAAATTATTACAAAAGAACTGTTTGTAAAAAAACTATTTTTTTCTGTTGTATGTGTATGTATGTATACATACATTTATATAATTATATTGTATTAATATATATTGTATACAGTTCATGTCATGTGACTGTTCACACCACCCATGTAAAGTGTAAAGTGTGAGGTTTGTGGCTAAATTAACTAAAGAAAGAATATCAAAACATAGCATGCAACCAAGTATCGTAAACTTACCATGATTAACCAATCTATTCTCAGAGATAATAAATCTTTTTTGTGTAACTCGTTGAACCAGTTTTGACGGATGTATGAAACTGTCAGTTTTCTTTTCATTGGAATTGGGCTTAAAAAGTTGTATGTTAGTTTCATTGATGTGGTTTGAATGGAGTGTCAGGGCGTTTCATCCTCACTTGCTTTGCAGCCGGTTGCAGTCCTGTTAAAGCTTCCTGTCTTTTATCACCGAGGAATCTGCCCCAGGTTGGCGTCTTTAATAAAGACACTGCAGTCTACAGAGAAGAACACACTTGTGTTGTTTACAGATACGCCTAGATTTGGGATTGTCACCACTCCATTGTGAAGAGAATTAACGGTATTAAACAGTAGCCTGGGACGGCAGCAGACCTGTCTTTTCGGTGTAAATTGTTAAAGAGCATGGAATAGATGAGTAAGTGATAGTTGTCCCTGTGTACTGAGTGCACAGGCGCTTTCCGTTTCCTGTGGTTTATGGGAGTGCTGGTGCCCTGAGGTTACACCGTGTCTGCCAACTACTGGAGAGAGAGCGGCCCCAAACCTAACTCTCGTGAAAACGCTTCTGGGTTCCTCCGTTTTAAGTCAAAACTGCTCTGGAAAATGAAAAGGAAGTAAAACCTGCAAGTTGTAGCTTAGTAGGAAAATATTTAAAGAAACATTGCTTTCAGATCAAATTTCTAGTGGTTAGGATCGGTATCTAAGTAAAGGGAAGCTAGCTGGTGGTTGGTGTGCTGGCAGACTGATATTTAAATGTCTCGGCCACAAGCTACATGGTTCAAATTTGAATAGGGGAAACACGAAAGAGAAAGATAACAGGCCTGTTCATCAGCATTGTAGCCTTAGGCAAAGTAGCTGACCACAGGTCGGACCCAGGGAGATTCTCCCTGACGTTAGTCAGGATGAAAGTGTCTAGTCATCGACTGAATGGTTATTTACATTAGTCATGAAATTGTTTCGGAGTACTCCTACCTAAATTTCTTGTTTCAGTTACTAATTTTTCTCATTTGGTGTCAGTAAGACTACAGCTCTTATGCACACCAAGCCTGCATATATTTGATTGAAATACAGTAAAAACAGCAATACTATGACATATTATTACAATTTAAAATAAATA